>JAVFBX010040731.1:0-17592 GCA_034783855.1 Mopalia kennerleyi | reverse complement strand
CAGCCCTATCCTGGTTGTATTAAATCCCCAATGTACTACTCGTTGAATCCGTTGATACAGCCCTATCCTGGTTGTATTAAATCCCCAATGTACTACTCATTGAATCCGTTGATACAGCCCTATCCTGGTTGTATTAAATCCCCAATGTACTACTCGTTGAATCCGTTGATACAGCCCTATCCTGGTTGTATCAAATCCACAATGTACTACTCGTTGAATCCGTTGATACAGCCCTATCCCGCTTGTATCAACTCCCCAATGTACTACTTGCATCGTGACCCAAATTCGGTGCTGCATACTTGATACTACCCGTTCCCTATTGTATTACGCTTCAACAGATATTCGCAACCAATGGTCTACTGACTATATTCCCAACGTGCAACACAGCATTCGCACATAGAGACCCAAATTCCATATTGTTATTCAGCATAGGCATTCTTGATCTGTCACATTGTCAAATGTTCGCTGAAATGACGGTAAAGACACCTAGTACACGCCTACAAAGCCTCAAAACTTGCTTGGTCTATAAGTTGAACGAACAATATGAGCAAATTATTCCAGATCGTGTTAAAGCGTAAAAAATTTCAAATCTTCCATTTCAAAATTGTTGTTACGAAACAAGATGCATGCACTGTCATGCCTAAGTCGTAAAGTTGACGTTGGGCTCTCATAAAACCGTCTCTGGTTTATCTGTTCATGTATACACTTATCCCTATGTCACGGGGCTGTATATAGGTCTTGTAATCAGATAAACCGATGAGAATCAAGCCCAGAGATACGTCTATTTGAGCACATTTTGTGAAACAAAACAAGTACTTCGAGAAGGCGTTGTAGTCTATAGAGGAAGAAAGAGGCCGTTCATGTTGACTTCCCAGCAAGATGCCGTCTAGGGGTAGAATTAAATCTCCGTAGAAAAAAAACAGCTTACATATCCGACCAGGCTCAGGATGAAGAAGAGAAAAGTCCCAATGAATTCCTCCAGTTCTCTGGACTCGGGGATAGCCTCCAGCACAGAGAAGCTGACCGAGGTTGTCCTCAATCCGGCTCACCTTAATGGGAAGTCCGCTGGAACAGGAGAGCCATGGTGCCCTTCACCCGGAAAACAAAATCAGACAGGTGAGCGAATACGCTTTCTTAATACACTTCCATCAAACAGTCTCCTCTATTAAACAAACCAAAAACAAAACATGAAATATTAACTGCTGAGTCATGTTGTTTGTTCTCTGCAGCCTGTGTTGCGAGAAAAAATGGCTGTAGTAAAAATATTGGCCCTTTCAACTATTGCTATTACAACTTTTGTTTTTACCAATAACAAAATAAAATTTTGCGAAAATGATTTTGTGAATTTGTCAACGATTCAAGTTGATTACATACAACAAATGCACAACTTGCTTCATATGTAAACCTATATCATTATCGGACAATCATGACATATTGGAATGAATTATGTAAGGCGAAATGACGAATGGATACGAGATTTACATGATAAACTATCTAAACCGAGTTACCTCAAATTTTAGCTCGCTGTGTGGCGATGCTGCTTAAATGAGACGTTTAGTTTATAACAAATCAGTTGTTTGTAGTGTTTCTCATAAAGCTGCGGTCTCAAAGACCCTGTAAAAAATGAGACGGTAGTCGAGGGGCCGCCCTGGCCCCGGAAGCTCTCCAGTTCCACACAGCCGCAGGTGCGTTGTGGGACATGATCGCGCCATATATAACGAATATGGTTAGTTTTGACTTTGAGTATGATTTTAAAATCTTTTTTCATGGCTTATTGTATATTTTTGGAAAGTCAAAATTTTCTTTAGCTCGCTGTGTGGCCGCAGGTGCGTTGTGGGACATTTTCGCCATATATATATATAACTTATACGGTTAACTATGACTTTTAATGTATTTTTTATTCAAATATTGTGCTTATTGTAAAGTTGAAAAGAATAGGAAAGTTTTAACTAGCTATGTGTCGATGTCGTTTAATTGAGAGGCTCATTTCCCCATCAAATCAGTTTATTGGTACCGTTTCTATCGAGCTGCTGGTCCAGAGACGCCGTGTAAATCGTGGCTTGGTGGGGTGGATTTTTCTAACATTGTGATTCATCGTTGAAGGAAAATAACAACAAGTGACTGGACTATTTACTTCATTTATTTGATCCAAACGGCTTTCAGAATCAAGTTTATATATCAGATATCAGACGTTATTTTAGGTTTATCTGCATGAAAGACCTCTTTATATAGGTCATTTTTTAAAACTATCTCTGAAAGAGAGACGTCGAATTACAAGGATATTTTGCTAAATTTGTAAAAAGTCAGTCCCGTAGTGGGCTTGTCAGTCGACAATCCCGGGCAAGGGACGCCTGGGCTCTGTATAAGTGAGTGAATTTTCAAAGCCGTGATCTGAGCTAATGTTATGACTTAGATTCACCATCATAATGACAATTATTGCAATAGTAAAAATGACATCAGGTCAAAGTATGATAGCGTTATCGTTTGTGCTGTTTAAATGAAATACTTGAAAGTTGTTTAAAGGATACGTTTTCGATAAGTTTCTCTTACTATTTTGAGAAATGACGTTTAGATTCAGCATCATAATGCGAATTATTTCAATATTTCAATAAATTTCTTCAAAAAAGTTGTTTTTGGACTTCAAGTCCAAATGTTTGTTTTTGACAAAAAATTTGACACAGAAAGTGCGAGACCCTCTGACTACAGCGGACTTTTAACTAGACGCTTTTCCCGTATGTATCATTTCCGCCAAAATCCCAGACAAATATTGAAGGAAGCGAAATTGAAAGCGCTGACTGTTAAGTGTTGCAGATCGTGACTTTTGATTCTTCGCTATAAAATAAAAAATGAAAAATGAACGTCCCATTCTTAATTTCTATTTTTGCAAATTGAAAAAGAAGAAACAAAAATTGAAAATTGAACGTTCATTTTTTGTTTTTCGTTTAATGGTCACAAGAAACAAGAAACGAAAATTGAACTGTTAAGCGTTACACGGACCTTGGAAGACTAACAATACTGTCTTTCCTACATTATGGAAACGCTTCACATCTTGATTGTGTTAGTGTCAATTATTCTTGGAATACACCGCCGTCATATATAAGTGAAATACCCTTGAGCATGGCGTAAAACACCAATCAATCAATCAATCAATCAATCAATCAATCAATCAATCAATCAATCAATCAAGCAAGCAATCAATCAATCAAGCAATCAATCATTAGAATGAGGATGACGTTGTAAAGAATTAAAAAAACAGAATTTGTTTAAAACGCTAAGTATTACTTTATCCCAACTGAGGCTAGTTTTTATGTATAGATACTTAGTTTACCTTATACCCAAGTGTCGGAAGATCCTCGGCCACTCACACGCTGCACTAAACGCCTGTGTAATGTGACCATGCTAAAGATGGGAGATAACTCTGATAGACATTTGCTTCGGTGGTCGATGCTGTCATCAGATCTCACACACCACTCATTTCTATTTGCTAAAAGCTTTAGGGGCAAAAAATATGGAATGAAAAATTTTGGCTAATTATGTTAATTTGTATGAATTGGCGAGTTTTTTTTTATCCCAGGCACACGGCAGTAAACATATATATATATGGATCTATAGTTGTGCGGCTTGGTAGCTGTAAACGTTTAACTATGTGATATATTTGCGTTTAATATTATGGTCTCCATTCACCTCCAAGATGTCGGTGAGGGATACGGAAAAGTTGAAGGATATTGAGTAAAAGATAGCTGGATCACAGTATAGGACTTACCAATGAGAACGAAAAGCAGCTTCAAACAAAGGCCTACGTTAGGAATGGGTCACACATTCATATGATTATTGAAATTTAACATAACATTAGGCTAGCCCTATATACTTGCGTATAATGGGCTTTTTTTATTGTTGAGACAGACTATGTCGAGGCACGGAACACAGATCTATAGTATGCCTACACCGTAGAATCGTATTGTGAAAATGAATCCACTGGTATATGTGGAATACGAATTTAGCAAAAGACGGCTATAGAGGATGGCAAGACAGTTCGTTTCTCACTAAAAAGCTGCATGTACCTTTAGATTGAGACTTGGCCCACCATAAAATAGCACTAACAGGGTCAATCTCGATGAAGATAAAAGTCGAGGTTTGACAAGGCTATATCACTTTCTCATATTGATTTGAGAATCCACAAGATCTGAATGAAAACAATCTTGGCAAGTGTTCACTTCTATAAAGGCTTCAAAAGTGAGGAACACTGTAAAGATATACAATATAAATATTAATCCTGTTTAACCATACCGTTAAACGCATAAGCTATTCTGTTGACGACACTATAGGGGATTTACCTGTCCAAACATGTCATATTAATATAATATCTGGTCAGTAAATTTGGAAAAGCAATTAATATTTTCACAATGTTGATGGTTTCTCAGTCATGGTATTATAGGGACATATACGTACACACCACAGAATGTGTTTATTAAGAGTTTTCATACACAGCTGGTGACATCGAATGGAACACACACAGGGTAGGCTGCACACTATAATAATCTTAAATATTTTTTAAAAATTCATACTTAAGGCCATGTAATAAAATTATTTGTCATAATCAGTCTAGAGTTCTTTTTTCCAGCGCACCTACAGCTGACATCTTAGTATACGCAGAGTTCTGTATATCTAATCGTCTACCTCACAATGTAAATGCAGAGTTATTTATCTTTAATAGTCTACCACACAATGTAGATGCAGAGTTATGTATCTTTAATAGTCTACCATACAATGTAGATGCAGAGTTATGTATCTTTAATAGTCTACCATACAATGTAGATGCAGAGTTTTGTATCTCTAAATAGTCTACCACACAATGTAGATGCAGAGTTCTGTTTCTCTAATAGTCTACCACACAATTTAGATGCAGAATTATGTATCTCTAATAGTCTATCACACAATGTAGATGCAGTTCTGTATCTTTAATAGTCTACCACACAATGTAGATACAGATTTCTGTGTCTCTAATAGTCTACCATACAACGAGATGCAGAGTTCTGTATTTCTGATAGTCTATACCATACAATGTAAATGCAGAGTTATGTATCTTTAATAGTCTACCACACAATGCAGATGCAGAGTTCTGTATCTTTAATAGTCTACCATACAATGTAGATGCAGAGTTCTGTATTTCTGATAGTCTATACCATAAATGTAAATGCAGAGTTATGTATCTTTAATAGTCTACCACACAATGTAGATACAGAGTTCTGTATCTCTAATAATCTACCATACAATGAGATGCAGAGTTCTGTATTTCTGATAGTCTATATCATACAATGTAAATGCAGAGTTATGTATCTTTAATAGTCTACCACACAATGTAGATACAGAGTTCTGTATCTCTAATAGTCTACCATACAATGTAGATGCAGAGTTCTTTATTTCTGATAGTCTATACCATACAAAGTAGATGCAGAGTTCTGTATCTTTAATAGTCTATCTTAGACGTTCAGGGATGGAATGATATAATATGTGTTTAGGTTGGCATTGGTTGCACATATTGAATTAGACTGATTCATATGATTGCTCTGACGGAGGCTTTGGAAATAACAGTTCAAACATGCGTGTACACACGCAGTGAACAATTTAATTTCTGATATATATATATATATGGTTTGTCGAACTGTAGGTCACATTTTAGATCTGTCGCAGAACAGTGCTTGGGCGGGGTTTGCTAGAGACGCCTTTGCTGGTCTTTGCTAGTAACACTTTGTGTAACAGCCATTTATTGTGGTATTGAAGAGCTTTCTCAGTAGGTGGATTGGTTTATAAACACACGCAATATATCCTCATTTTGCATTTTACGGTCTCAGAATAAAAATGAATTCATGTCTGCGAGAGACTGACCGATAATTGCTTAGGAAACAAAATCGCATTTTGTCCTTAATGAACAAGATTTCTGAGTACAAAATAGTTGAGCGAACTAGTTATCCTAGACAATAAGTTTAATATACCTCCATATGTTGCTGGTTTAGCTATTGGGCAACGTTTAGGTGAGATGCTGGCGGTATGGATAGCGTATGAGATAACCTGTTGGTGTGAAGTCAAGTGGACAAATAGTTTCACTCAACTAGTCTCGAGAAGTTGTCCCCCTTTATGAATTGTAAATTCGAGTTTAAACAAGTAAGATTAAATGTCTCTTAGACAGTCCTTTATGGGTTCATATAGGAACTGTCAATGACCGTTAGAAATATAGGGTTCAAAATTAAATATAGGATGAAAGAATGTTCTACAAAATGACGTATAAAAGCAGATACCTTTTTAATATATAAAACAGTGCCGCATCCTATACCGTACCCATACCTTTTTTCCTCAAAACCGAACAGCCTGGACAGTCGTTTTTTTACACGTGCACTACCAGACATAAAATCCCACCTGTTTTGGTATCTATTAGATCTGGGACCAATATAAGAATGTTATATTGGTCCCAGATTAGATATACTCTCACGGAAAGCCTCAAACTGGTGGACCAGTAGGTACCCTGAATGTTATACGGACAAGGCGGTTAACTGGATGTTTATGTGTCCTTGTACTCTCTTGACTAAACAGTCAAATAAATGTTTAATTACATATCAAGTTATTCGTTGTTCAGTTGGGGGAGTCTTGGACGGATTCCCTTCGCTGTACCCGGTTATAACCTTCGCTTTATCTGGTTTAGACCGTTAAAGGATCGAGACACTATGTTGACATTTTAGGTACATAACGGAAATGTTACAGACTGCGACCGTCGAGGAATTCAACGATGCTTCTTCCTTTGCCAATGGAGTCTTCAAAAAGTTAAATATCTTTGAGAAGGACGCCAGGCACAAATAAATAAATCTATATCAATGAGCTATATGGACGTTCTTCTGGTGCTCTCGGATGTATATAAATAAAATAACAGGAATTTGAAGGGAGACAAATAACACAAACATACACATACACACACACACACACACAAAAGAAGAACCAACACAAAACAAAACAAAGAAAACAATCAAGTAAGATAAAATATATCGGCCTTTCTTATGTTCGTTTTTTATTCTTTGTCTTTAATTAGTTAACGAGTACACTCTATCAATAAACTATTTAAATTTAAGTCGACTGGGTATGTATATTGTTTCTCTATTCTTGGTGTTTCATGTCGTTTCATGCCGATAATATGTTTATATATAGCGGGGATCCTAACGGACAATGTACCCGGCGCCTATACATCACAATATATAGAGGCTAAGTCCCGGCAACCAGAGCATAGTCATTGTCCTTAACGTTCGGTATCATTAGGAATTCGACTTTAAGTGAACCGAACAGCAATCTTGTATTGAATTATTCTGAATTATATTTGATTACTGAGATTATTCAACTAAAGAATAACCTTTGAGATAACACGTCTTAGTTTCGGGAAACTAAGAACACCTTCGACATTAACAGCTCGAGAGACCCACATGGCAGCCGGAAATAAAACTTTCTATATTGTGTTTTGTCAAAATCACCCAAGTCAGTAATACCGGTACGGTCAAAGTGTTCTGAATAAATTCGACTTCACGGCACAAATAAGTTGAATAGCCTTTTATACTATACAGCTAAACGCATTTAATGGTCTTTGAGCCTCCATGAAGGCTAAGGGAAATGCTATGTCATGCAAATGAGCACAAACCTTAATATCAATTCTAAATAGAGGATTTTCGATAACAGGACACATAAGCAGCAATACACTATATCATTAAAGTTTGGTTTTAAATATAACCTTTAGAGTTTCTAAGCGGTACATCATATATGGAATCAATTCGAGTTCTTTTTCAGAGAGCTCCTTAAAATGGTTCTTTGGAGTAATTCAAATACGGTTCTTCCGTGAAGTGTGTTTTTTCATATGTTATGCTTAACACCCGTCCACTGGGTGAAGAATGAAATAAAAACTTGCAGGAATTATTTTTGAACTCGATTGCCAACTTATTTTCCTGTGAAGCTCATGTTATAAGCATCGAAATCAATGGGAGTAACTCAATGATTGGAAACCCATGCAATAAAGCAGGCAGTTTGTTAATATCTGCCTCTTTAAACGCTTACATACAGAAATAATTAACATCTCTGATTGGCAGTAAGAAGCTGGTTAACTAAAAAGGCAAAACACTATGGATGGCAATTACTCATATATTTTTAAAGCAACGTTCAAATGTCTATAGTGACATCGTTCGCAAACATATAAAACAGTTGTAAAATTGAAGGTATATACATATAAAAAGCTTGTGTGTAAACAACGGTTGTTATAGAGTAAGAAAAACAAAAAGGGTATATATACAAAGTGCAAAGATTATACCAAGTGGCTATAAAACGAACTTTTATGTTGCCTTATATGTTTATAATACGGTATAATAGACAATTATGTGGTATGAAAATCGTATTTGTCTCTCCGGGGATATATACAGGAATGATTAAACATAAATAGATTATTCACTGACAATAACGCCCCTATTTTTCTGAACAGATCTAGTAATTTCTTTGAGTGGCATTAACAAGCAGGGATAGTAACATAACTTTTCTTCTTATGGAAGTACATGTGCAACAACTGGTTTTATTCAACTTTATTGACGAGCAACGTTTTGGAGCAGATGTAACCACAGTTTTCAAACTAATGGCTATAATATACATAAATCATGTCTATATGTAGGCCCTACTCTTTAAATTTGAAACAGAGGGAAAAAAATGTATAAACTTCAACATTTTCTCAACAGATGTATTTTACATATGAGCTTATACTACACATTAATTACAATAATTATAATCTAAAGTTACAATGTTATATGACAGCCTCAATACATCAGCTTTATTGGTAATCCGGAGACAATTCCAGTCAACGAACATATAATAACCAACTCTCCTTTAACTAGCAGACAATTATAAGGACTATTAATAAATGACACCGACTCTTGGATGTTTGAGATTAAGCGTCACCCGGAAACGTATTTCACTTGCGTCACAGTCAGATTTAGATTTAAATATAGAAGTAAAACTGTATAGGCCTACACGTATTGGCATGTTGACCAAATCAGCAGATATAGCTATCGCGAATTAATTACCTGACATAATTAACCGGTATTAGTGTGCAAATAGTTTCTGTCATGCAATGGATGTTGATCATGTGCCTCATAATTAAATTTTCACTTATACGAAACACGAACTCGAAAGTGGTTGTGTTTTATTTGTTATCCTTTTATTTATCTAGGACAGTTCAATCGTGCATATGCCGTTGCGTTTAAGTATAGAGGCCTGACGCATTTGACTAAATTGAATACATTTGGAGTAATGTATAGTTATAAAATATAGGGAGGAGAGACTGGAAGAACTACTTGATAAACAGAGATAAAAACATATTTGGGAAAGAGAATGAAAGAATACAATAGGAATGAGATACAAAACGGGAGTGAGATTGGGATACCTTATTCGCTAGAAAGTACTATGAAATATTTTTTTTTTAAACCGAGTTGAATTTATATCTACTTAGGTTTGTTATATTATAACGTGAGTAGAAATACTTAAACTTGAGCAGAAATTTTTTTATACTCAATAGAAATGATTTACACTGAGGTGAAAATTATTTCTACTTAAGTATAAATACTTAAACTGGAGCAGAAATATTTTTGCTCGAGTAGAAAGTGCTTCTACTAAAGTAGGACAATTTTAACTTAAGTAAATTATTTCCACTGAGGTGGAAATTTGTCTACTTAAGTAAAATGTTTTTGCTTGAGTTGAATTAATATCTACTTAAGTGGACAAAAATTAAACCGAGTTGAAATTATATCTACTTAGGTTTGTTATATTATAACGTGAGTGGAAATAACTTCAACGATGTTAAAAAATAGTTTAACTTGCGTAGAAACTATATTTACAGAGGTGAAAGTATTTCTAATCAAGTACAAATTATTTTTTTTTAAGTATTTAATAACTAAATGCTGTTATATTGGTAAATAAACCATACTATAAATAGATCAACAGTTCATGCGACTCGAGGTCTGGAGTGTGTCCTAGAGAACCTCGCTTGTTTTTGATTGGTGTAGTTTCCGGAAGTTTTACGTTCTCAGCTTGTCAACGAAAGGACAAACGTGATTGACATTGCCGGGAAATAGACAGTTTTTAACTGGGAATCTTTACAAATAAGTGGATAAATTTAGATCGTGGGAAAACAAAGAGCTACTTAACCCAAGTTTATTGAATAGAAATTTAATGAAATGACTACCGATTGCTATTTATTGACATTTACTCACAGAGTGAGTGCCGTCTTGTCCAGTCGGTTCCAGGCGAGCTCTGACATAACAACAACAGCACTCCATTGCCGAAATGTCAAGTAACATTCCTTCTCATTTTCAGAACTGGACAAATGTCATGGGGTTAAATCAAAACAAATAATGGACACAGGTTTTTGTAAACTGCTGATAGTGTATTAAAAGAATTTTTTCTGTGCATACACATTTTCCAAACTGGCAATTTTGGGTAGCTTGGACAAGTCGGTGTGACTATTAAGGTACCGGTACCAGCAGTTTGAAGAAGACCACAATCATATGGTAATGATATTTGTTGTTTTGATTTAAATAATAATTCTATTCGCATGTGCCATTATCTGTAGTTAATTCCTTGTTAGATTTAATTGATACTGCTTTGATAACCATAAAGTAATCAGGCACTGTGATTTGAGGCGAGTGGTCTGTGTTAAAGCATAGGACAGCTCACCTCAAACCACAATGCCTGGTAATGTAGCCTTATAAATAAGACCTAGATATTACACATCTAGGTCTTACGTTTCATCATCCTGAGTTCAATCGGTCCATGATCATTCCCTGAAAACGAGTACAAAAAACTACAGACACGTTTCCTACCTTATCTTTACCGATGAAGGAGTCCTTCTTGCAACCCACCGCAACTTCAAATCTAAACTTTGCCTCGCTCAGCTCCATATGTAGTTGATTTGGCAATGCAGTCAACGAAATACGAGCCGCCATGTTGCCTTGTTCAAACCGAAAGCGATGGCCAAATTCACGCGTGAACCAGAGACTCGCATTAACTTCGACCACGAACGACAACTCTCTCGTGAATTTGGCACATTTGACATTCAAACATAGCCTGAATAAGCTTACTGATTTTTACCCAATTTTGACATGCTCTGGATTTTACAGGTCTGATTTCTGGCATAAACGGACAGCACATACATGATGTACAGTCGCAAATTGGACTATCTTACATGTAGTACAAAGATTAAATTGATAAAAATAGTGAAAAATGTACATTTCCAATTCATTGGGGCCCGCGGCAGTGGCATAGTGGTTAGCGAGTGTGCTTTCTAACACCTACTTAGATGTACCATTGGTGTTCATGGGATCGAGTCAATCTGTCCCAAGGTGTGGCACTGGCAATCGCGGGGGTGGTTTTTACCTCTTGGTCTTCCACCATAATTAGGCAAGGAATAGTGTGAAGTGGACAATCCGTCGTCATATAAGTGAAATACCCTTGAGTACGACGTTAAACGCCAAACAAACAAACTGTAACAAACAAACCAATTCATTGGTATCTGAAATTAACATTGTTTTGACATTATGATAATAACGCACACGCAATACATATTTGACCTTTTAAAAGCTACGCAGGCCTGTGCTGTAATCTTTTCTGGCAGAACCTTACTATGCGTCCTCTGAAATTTTGTGAGATAACCTAACATTTGCATTTTCCCTGGTGTGCTGATTTGTTAAATATACATATGTGCTTTTGTGAAAATAAAGAAAAATTGCTTTAAAGTACAATCTTCATTGATAAACGGATGACCAAATTTGTCAAAACCAGAGGCAAAATGCAATTTAAGACGAAGACTGCAAACAATTTGGGAAACCTATAATTCGGTCCTCCTAAATTAAGTTTGCATAACCATGGGGAAACCCGATTCGGTTGGTTCTCCCCTACAGCATAGGCCTGGCTATGCCATTGTTAGTTTACATGTACATGTCTCCGGCGGAAATGTCCAAATTTGGGCAAGATTTAACCCAAAGATTTCGTCGGAGCACACAAAAATAAATGTATGCAAATACGGATATTTTGAGTTAAGACATACAGAGTGATGTCCCTTTCTGAAATGAAGTTGACACTTTATGGCACGGTAGGGCAGTCTACCTAAACTTTAACATTGAGGGTTGTTGGTTTTCAGAAAATTATAGCTTTAAAATTGTAACTTTTGCTAATAATAATATTTTAAGCTATGGGTAAAGGAAATTCATATGGTCCTATTAACGCTTACCTGTTAATTTGCAATATTCCCTATACCGCCCATGTTAAAAATCTTGTGTTAGCCCTCCCTTACGGTAAACTGATAACGTTATTTAGCAAAGGGATGTCACTCTGTTGTCGTAATGTCATAACTAGAAACCCCCGTATTTAAAGATTGTGTGAATCGGTGTCAAGGATGGATGACAATTGTCAAATGGAATTTTTGTTTGAGTTCAAGTAGATTTAACTCTAAATATTAAAATTTGACTTTTGGTCAGATGACTGATTATACTTGTGTCAACAGCAGTAAGTAATAATCGCCAACTGTTTTCAATTTTGCCAAGTTCCTTTTTGCCTATTTTTTTGTCGAAAGCAAAATTTCATATAATTTTTTTAACATGGATGGCTTCTCAGCTCTGTCAGCAAGGGTAATGGCAATATGATGGTAAAAGTCAACACCGGATCCTCTCAGCTAGACTTCACTGCATATTGGTCTTCATTTAAAATAGCATGATCAAATAAGGACACTACTTTAAAGCATATGAAATTATGAAAAAAGATTTTCTGTTAAACTCACATGCTAATATAAAAAATATAAAATATAAAAACATGACAGGTAGCTTCTTAGTGCCTTGGCGCTATAAATCAGATATACATTACATCAATTTACATGTATGTATATATGCCGGTAGGCCTTACATTATAGATTTCATGCCTTATAAAACCAATGCAGGATAAACAAATAAAAGCAACACATGTGTGTTATTCTATGCAGGAGTCCCTGAATGCATTTGTTGGGAAATTACTGTTTATCCTCCAATTTACATCGCCAAGCTGGTACGTAGCTGAATTGGCCGTGAAACCCACGTAACACTAGCCAATGTCTGCCATCACACTTTGTTCAAACTGGAAGGGACATCACAATGGGGTTAGATGAGACAGAGGTAAAGTTAATCTCCATTTTTGACCACTGGCTAACCCCATCAGGTTATCTCTTCCTGTTTTAACAAAGTGTGATGGCGAATAGTTGCTAGTGTTATGTGGGCTTTATGGCTAATTTTGATAAGCTTATCAGAGCTTCAGATTTGAGGAGAGTGATCACTCACCCTCACCTAAAGCTCACCTTATTAAAGATTTAGGTACACTGTTTCAGCTCTTGCAGATTGTCCCAATTTAACACTATGCTAAATAGAATTCACTCTTCTAGATAATAAAAATGCTCCCCTAAAACCAACCAGGTGAGTGATTTTCAGCTCTCCTATTCATTTTAAACATGAAGCCCTGCTTATATATTTGTATTACATTGACATGTGTGTGGGTGTACTCTGATTGTCACCAGGGGCATTCAGTATAATTTCCTTCACTCAGCATGCTTTCCTTCACACATTGTGCAAGTACGCTATCATATGAGCAAAATAACCATAATTAATTTACTATGTATGTTAAACCCAAATCCGAAAAAAAACAAACAAACAAACCCCAGCATGCTTAATAAATATGGATATAAGCAATAAATATGGACTAGAGGTTAACTCTTACAAAGGTCAACTGGTCGACACTGGACTTGGTCATCCTATTTATTCCTCAAGAGTCAGGAACTTGTTTCAATAAACGTTATATATATTTGTACTCATTCAGATGTATAATAGCAATAACCTGCCAACAAGGGATGATTCCTAGATATTCTACTGCTAAGAACAGCTGTGTTATCCATGGAATAGATGAGGTCTTCACCGAGTTTATTACCAGGAAGCAACAAACTGTTTATTTTTACAGCAGATAAATCAAAAAGTTATCTTGTACAGAAAATATTATGCTTATAAATCACCTGTATGTACATTTCTAATATAACAAAACCCTGACTTTTCTTTTACAATGTAGCTTGGAAATGCTAGCCTGAAAGTAGTAATTAATTTGGCGTTTGTTTTGTGACTTTTGTCTGCCTTTGAGTTTCCTTAAATTGTGTCCGACAATAAAATTTAACTGGAAGTCATTAAGAAATATTAAAGGAAAAGATGGGGTCAACCTGAAAAGATAGTCTACACTGAGCAACTGAATGGTAATTTAAATCATGTTTTGAATGTGATTAGTTTTCATAATGGACTTAGAGCCAATTCATTTATTGGTGGTTATTGACGTAATTTCAAACCAAAGTACAGTGTGTACCTTTTGAAGTAACAAGGTGCTCTGAAATAAGTGTTATTTGTTTCCAGGAGAATGGTACATGAGCTAAAATTAGCTCTCTTAAAATTCTCCTTGGTAAAAAAATTGACATTTTTATAAAATTATGACTGAATTGACTGAATTAAGAGAGATTGACTGTGGGGGGGGGGGGGGGGGGTTAGCAACGAGGGCCACAGGCATTCATCAATGGCACATGTGCCAGAGTGTAGAGACTCCGAGAGAAGATCTGGGAGGGGTGTGTCCGCTGTTTAGAAATTAAAATAAAATTGGAACAAGTTTATAGCAATGTTTGTTGTTGTTCATTTTGATGCAGCCGTTTTTTTTGATCACCCACTAAGAAAGATTTAAATGCTAAACAATTTTTCACTAAATTTTCTGTTTCTCTCGATTGTGTTTTGGATAATCGTCGCGTCTGCACATCTGCTGAGATCTTGGAATTGAATATATGATATCCCTTAGAAGCAAAGACCCACTTATGTATACCGAAGAATTCTCAAATATTGGGAATGATTGCTGCACTAAAGCTTATAAGAAACGTAAATCAGAATTGTGCCATATAATGGAGAATGTATTACTGGGACTCTTTGTAGAAAACAGTAACAATATATTAGACAATCTCTGGCACAATCTACCCCAAGCTAACTTATTATGTGAATCCAGCACAATCCACCCCAAGCTGACTTACTGTGTGATTCATCACAATCCACCTGAGGTGAAGTACTTTGTGATTCATCATAATCCACCCCAAGCTGTGGTACTTTGTGATTCATCACAATCCACCCCAAGCTGTGGTACTTTGTGATTCATCACAATCCACCCCAAGCTGTGGTACTTTGTGTTTCAGCACAATCCACCCCAAGCTGTGGTACTTTGTGTTTCACCACAATCCACCCCAAGCTGTGGTACTTTGTGTTTCACCACAATCCACCCCAAGCTGTGGTACTCTCTGATTCATCAGTCCACCCAAGCTGTGTTACTTTGTGATTCATCAGTCCACCCAAGCTGTGAGGCCCGCGGCCGTGGCATAGTGGTTAGCTAGTGCGCTTTCTAACGCCTACTTCGATTTACGGATCGAGTCCGTCTGTCGACCCTCAGGTGTATGAGTGAGTCACAAGATGTGGCTCCGGCAATCGCGGGGTGATTTTTACGAGGCCCCTCCCGGTTTTCCACCATACTAGGGCAAGAAACAGTGTGAAGTGAACAATCTGTCGTCATATAAGTGAAATACCCTTGAGTACGACGTTAAACCCCAATCAAACAAACAAAGAAACCCAAGCTGTGTTATTTTGTGATTCATCACAAGTCTTCTGCATTGAAGGATTCCAGTTTACCGTCTTATTGCTGGTTAGTACACTTTTGTTTTGGGTTGGACAAGGCGATTTAGCCCCTGGAATAATCAACTCTGATTCGCTGGAATGATTCCAATTCTTACTGCTTTGGTTTCCTCTATTGAAGGAAATGAAGTTTACCGTCTTATTGAACTGGGTTGTACATGCATTTTAACCGTCTCATTTATCAAGTGAAAACTATAATAATTCAGTTCACGTATTATTGTTCTATTTTCAGATATTGTTTTTACTTTGTAAACCTATATATATATGTATGATGATCTCTTTTCTTTATATATTTAAACGTTTACGGTTCCAATACTGGCTTTGAACTGGATTCAACTGGTCAATTAAGTACGCTGTCACAAAAGAGAAATTCAAAATGTGCTTTCCTAAAAAGCATATGTCTCAATCCATTGCTTCTTTCATGTTTTAACAAACTAAAGGAAGGTACATGTATGTATAACACTTGTAACTTTCATCAATAAATAATATTTTGAAAATACGAATTATTATACAAATTTAAAGTACATGTAAGTTTATATTTCATTTAATTTACATATTTTTACAATTTTTTTTTTAAATTTTCCAAAATTTACATTAATGAAAGATACCAACATTGGAATTGTCTTTATTTGCAAAGAAAATTTACTAATGCACTACTTTTTGAATAAATGAAGAAAGATTTTTGTTATATAATAATTTTATTGCTTTGCATTACCAATTCTTATGTACGAAAATATGTACGACCACAAAGCTGTGATGTTGTCAAAAAAATAACAACAACATACATTCAATATGTAGGCTGACTGAGCTCAGGTGAAAATTAAATACGGTATAGGTCGATTATTTTCCTTTCAAATATGGCTGTGTAGGTCCACTTGACATTCACAAAAAGCTACTTTCTTCAGCTCCTACTTTCGATCAAAACATGCGTAAAACACACAAACTGTATTACCCTGTGAAGAGTGGTCAACAGCATTTTATTGCTTTCAACATTTTTTTATTTCCAAAAGTGGGGTGGTTGGAAGGATGGCTACTCCTTGGCGCTTTCACTGACTAATGACTATACCCCAGAAGTCCTTTTCTTCTAACCCATCACTGCATAATTCTGAAGAGCTAAGCAATGATGTCTGAGATCATGGGGCCTGTTCCAGCCCCATAAATGTCTAATATAATTATCTGTTCATTGTGATGTTTTTCTGAATTAGTTGCTTCATATTTGGTTGTAAACTGAAAACACAGATTTATGTTAACTTTATGACAAAGCTAATTCAAGCCATTGGCTGGCTTGTTAACAATGTTTTTTTGACAGTGTTTTTTTTTCCAATTACTCAGTAGGTTAGCTGGCTTTGGCAGTTTTTTGTTTCGTCCACTCAGCTGACATTGGCAGTTTTTTGTTTCGTCCACTCCATGGGTTAGCTGGCTTTGGCAGTTTTTTGTTTCGTCCACTCCGTAGGTTAGCTGACTTTGATGGTTTTTTTGTTTCGTCCACTCCATAGTCCATAGGTTAGCTGATGTTGGCAGTTTTTTGTTTCGTCCACTCCGTAGGTTAGCTGGCTTTGGCAGTTTTTTGTTTCGTCCACTCCGTAGGTTAGCTGGCTTTGGCAGTTTTTTGTTTCGTCCACTCTGTAGGTTAGCTGACGTTGACAGTTTTTTGTTTCATCCACTCCGTAGGTTAGCTGATGTTGACAGTTTTTTTGTTTCGTCCACTCTGTAGGTTAGCGGCCTGCGGCCGCGGCTTAGTGGTTAGCGAGCGCGCTTACAGAAGCCAACTTTGATTTACCGTTCACAGGATCGAGTCCGTCTGTCGACC
>JAVFBX010040620.1:0-17593 GCA_034783855.1 Mopalia kennerleyi | reverse complement strand
TTTGTCTCCGTCGTCATATAAGTGAAATACCCTTGAGTACGACGTTAAACACCAATCAAACAAACAAACAAATCAAAGAACTGCTGTACTAAGTTACGTTAAAACAATTTAAGCTGTTGATTAATGATAATAAAGTCCAAGTGAACTTTGTGCTGTGAAAACTTAGTACAGAAAGTGTATATATAAATAACATGAAGTTTGACTATATTGCAGCTATATTGCAGCTCTGTATGTGAATACGATTGGTTAAACAAACAATGTCATTAAAACACAACAAGAAAGTTAAAAGAATTGTCAGTGTGTATTGCTTTGGTATTGTGAAGATTCTGTAGTAACAGATACGAGCCAAAGATAAAAAGTGAAAACAGATTCTTCAAAACAATTCCTTTATAGAATAATGGTCTAACTTGCTCATTACTTATGAGTTTTGCACCAGTGTGATAAACAAATGAAGAAGACTGTGTATCACTAGAAAGACCTAACCTACTTTAATACTTCAATGACGTATATAAGATGATAACAGTGTATGAGTTTGGAAGTTAAGTGAAATACAAGCTATTTGGCTTGCTGTGATTGGTACTTTGTCCTGTGTATGATAAAAAGATAATACCATATAATTAATGACAAGTATTTTTTTAAAACTTTTTAATAAAA
The DNA here is from genome assembly GCA_034783855.1 of Mopalia kennerleyi. Lineage (NCBI taxonomy): Eukaryota > Metazoa > Mollusca > Polyplacophora > Chitonida > Mopaliidae > Mopalia > Mopalia kennerleyi. Next base: position 16,939 of record JAVFBX010040620.1, on the reverse strand, counting down.
TAATAACAATATATATGTCTTGATATGACTTTCTATAACAGTCAGTTAAATTATAGTACAGTATTTTGCAAAACATAAATTAATTATTTCTGAAATACTATTGGTTGATTGCCTTATAATATATCCATTTATATTATAAACAAGATTACAGAAATTTGTTAAAATCTATTAAATATCAAATTTTTGGGTGGTTGTGTCGGAGGATTGTAGGTAACAACTAGGGATATTCATTAGTTTAAATTAATCGACATCAAGTCTGATATATTCAGCTGAGATGATTCATAGGTTTTATTTAATCAACCAGACTACTGGTTGGGGTTCTGTATTTAACTAATAATGTAGGGGAATGCGGACTATGACAGTCTATTAATCAACCAGACACAGACTACTGGCTGGGGTTATGTATTTAACTAATAATGTAGGGGAATGCGGACTATGATAATGACAGTCTATGGACTTGTCAGGTGGAGTGAAGTGGTAATCGTATTTAAAATAACGACTCATGTTTCTGCAAAACCTGTATGAAAATATGTGCACCTCATAAGCATTTGAAATGATCAGCCACTTATCTGTATATTCGCTTACCATGAGTTTTATTAATTATGAGCCACTGAGTTCCCTAAATAACCTCAAATTCGTCCCTAAAATAACTATTTTGGAAGCTATTTAACTTGAAAATTGTGTTTGAGAGGCAGATGATGAATTTTTCGGTAAGAAAGCATGAACATTTGTCAGAAAACATATATTTGTTTGATTATATGCTGTAATATTGTCACAACAAGCAAAAAAGCTAGGTTTTGTCATGGACGAAATTTGGGGTGGTTTAGGGTAAGTACGTTTATACGTAAAATTGCTTGGAATAAAACGTCTGGTTAGCGAAGATGGCTGATCTGATATAAGTAGATGTCTGGAGGTTGTATCTATTCAGAAACGGTTATATCAAGGGTAACAACGCGATGGATGAATGTTAAATCAATCAACCAAACAGTCTGTGATTCTCTCTGCTGTGACATCATCCCTGTGCTCCGCCCTAAACTCGTACATGTAATAAACCTGTAGTCTATTCACCAGCGTATGCACATTATCCACAAAGTGAAATATACATAAACATTGAGAAATTAATCAATGGAAGACGGCAAAGTTTAGCCCGCTGGCAAAGTTCACCCCACTGGCCAACTACACCCCACTGGCCAAGATCAGTCCACTGACCAACTTCACCCCTTACGTGACGGTAGGGAATTTCACATCGCTAAACACGTAAATTTAGTTTAGGAGCACATTATGGTATGGCTCCAGTCAATCTAACTTCAGGAGGTCTCTATAACTTATAGATCACAGGCCACGACGTAAGTTACACAACCATTATATGGAATATCACTGAGGTCTGAGGAATTCAAAGTATAGTAACAACTCTGAAAATAGGGCCTAAGGAATTCATTTTGACTTGATTATGCAACCATAAGACGGTTATGTTGACACTTCTTGTGAATTACTTCACATGAAATATTCATTTTAAAGTTCATCAGCCCAAAGTATTTTCTTCAACTAATTGTATATATATATATATACCATGTCGCTAGTTAAAATTACTCCTGATGATGGTTTGATCAATAAACCAAAACGTTGAGTCAAAATGACTTCATTATCTTTCTATGGAGTTGTTACTATACTTCACACAAAACAGTGTACACAATTTCCATTTAAAAATGAAACTAACATATTTGACAATGATTTTTAATAATTCAATGAATTTGAATATCTGATGAGTCCTCAAGAAAATAAACAGCTAACAAAGCGATGGTAGAGTACATTGACATGACGTTTGTATGGGTCGACGACCAGGTAGGCGAAGTCTTTGAATAACTGACGAAGTCCTCAAGGAAATAAACAGCTACCAAAGCGATGATAGAGTACATTGACATGACGTTTGTATGGGTCGACGACCAGGTAGGCGAAGTCTTGACAGTGCTTTGAGGGAGAAGGAAAATAACGACCATCCGAGTTCTGAAAACGAAAAATACAAATTGTTAGATACTATAATTGCACTATATTTATTGCTCGTAAATTGGTTTCAACTAGCACAATGAATAGGGCTACTTCCTCCGTCTTAGCCCTACATCCTGCCTATCTCAACCCATGGTGAAAGTTGAAAACTGATGCTCCGGCGAACACCGTTATCCCCGGCCTCTGAAAACATCTGATTTTTCTCTGATTTTTTTCGGATGTAAAAGTCACAATAATCTAACTCTTTCTTTCTCTGCTGACGTTTAAATAAAGTTTTATGTGAGTTTCTCACCAGAGTTGACATGTTCAAGTTATCTCCCTCAAGTTATCTCCCTTTGCAATATTAAGATCGAAAACCGTCAAAAAATCTATATTGCAAGTCGTTAAAATACTAGTCATTGTTTTCAGTGTATGTAAAAAAAATCAGAAAAAAATCAGATATATGTTTTGAGAGGCCCCTGCTGAAAATTTTCTTGCGAGTTGATAAAATCAGTACAAATAAACTGATCTGGTGTTTAAAAAAAAAACCTCTCAGATAAGCAGCATCGCCACCATTCTAAAATATAGTCAGTTCTACTTCCTACGTCGAGACATTGACTCTAAGATACACCCGGGCCATTTTGTTTGGTACTTCTTTTATTTGCTGATCTGTGGCTGATAGGTCGTGTGATGGCCTGGCATGGCGTACGAGAGTTGTCTTAGTCTCGTCCACTATAGAAACGCTCGCGAGAATACGATTGCATCGGATAATCCTTTCTTTATAACATCTGATAAAAGAAGGCACATTTTTTGAGGATTGCATGCCAAGACAGGGTTTACTTTTGAACAACCAATTAAAATTCTCTATTAGCTTAAACTTCATAGAGACTTTGATTGGTTCCTGAGAAAGTGGGTTTTCATACAGCGAGTTAAATGACCTGGGCCTTACTACACGACATAAACTACTGAAGTTTTTCACAATCGTCCTGTTCTGACCATCCTCGGCACAAACCTCGCCTTTTATCAGCGGGTTTAAACAAAAGGGTTTGAAGGCCTATATATATTTCTTAAGGAAATCTGAAAGCCTATTTATATATATGTATATGAAAAAACGCTGATTTGTAAGCGTACTTGTTTGTGTCAGTAGGCAGTCTCATTATTTTTTCTCCACCAATCAAAGCACCACAAAAGTGGGGGATATTATGCATGTTCGACACTAAAAATCAAAGCGCGAGATTGCGTCCGAAATAAGTCTAACGATTTTCAAACATCCGACTCAATGTAATTATCTATATATGTAAAGCAATGGCTTCCTGTTAACAGACAACTCGTTTGACATATTACACTTTACATTTAAAAGTCTAGAAGTTTATTTTCAGTCTGGTCTAAACAACGACTGGCTGATGAGGTATGAATGAAGCGACAGTGGGTAGGAAGTTTGCTATCGATGATGTAATCGCAATGCATTACTGTTAGTACAAATGAAAATTTACAGCATATGTGAAATGGGAAACGAAAAATGGGCTCATAATAAAGTAAATTCTTACCCTTTGACTTTGCCGTCATTGAAATATAGCCCTCTGAAGCGCCCATAGCGTTACTATGGGGTGATTTCATACCAACTGGAATCCCAAAATACATTTCATAATCGTCACCGTACCATGCCAGCAGTTCATTTCCAGGGTCAATGACGTCACAAACTTCGTAGAATATCTCATCACCACGTTGAACCACCACAAGATTTTGTTCCTTTCTGGTACGCGCACATCTGACATACGTCATCCAATTGGCACAAGCTCCCCGACCATCGATATAGTGGCTGAGCTGTCCTTTGCAGTAAATCTGCCGGATTTCAAATTTAAAATACCAAGCACCAAGATAAGATTAAGTTTGTTCATGTTTATTTGTAAAATATATATAATAAAACAAATAATAGTAACAAAAAAGACTCAATACCATTATTATGGTAGACCTCACTTTAAGGTGTTAACAACTCGATGGCTTTTATGTTAAATGTACGGTTAAGAAATCTCTACCGGATGTTCCGATTCTAGTGCTTGCATCAGTCTCTGCCACTGTCTTAAAAGTAGTTCTTAAACTTGGGGTCCGTTCGATTCGCTTATGGAGAGCATGTTCCGAACGGTTACAGTGCCTTAACCAATCGAATATGATAGAACATATTAAAGTAGGTCATCGATCGTATCATGAGCGTCCGCGACATCAAAAAGTTCAAATCAAAAGTACCATTAACTTTGTGATAAGTGTCTTTTCATTAAACATATGTGAAGGTGTTATGTCACCGAGGCTGAGCACAACTACACATATCTACACACTTGTTGAAAGTGCAGTCGTTCGTGTCTGATGACTTGTCCCTTTTGTAAATCACTACGAGATGAATATATATTTTTTTCCGCTAAAAGACTAAGTGTTTATAAATGTTCGTTACCATTATCTATTCGATTAAAAAAAGTACGAAAATTCCGGGGGTTATATATGTCCAAAGCAAGGTAGTTACGGGATCAGTATTATAATAACATGCAGCTGAAACAGTATTATGCTGTAAATGCATTTATAACTGTTTTACTTCTATGTGACACAACAAATAGGCCTACTATTTCTTTCTTAGAATTGTCAACATTATGGTAACCTTTTTGTGGCTTAGGCAGTGGTGCTTAGAGGGAAAGACAGCTGTTTTTCCCTTTAAGCTTTACAATGAATTGAATTGCATCTGAGCCGAATTAGAACATAGCCGAATCCATTCATCAGCAGTAAGCCCTATATACTAATGCATCAGTAAAATGTAATTTTTAGCACATATTCATGCAGTTAAAAGTATTGTGGCCTACATATACCAAACAATGTTCAATAGTTATAAATGACAGTTTATAGACAGTCTGGAAAGGCAAATGCCTGTATTGATAAAAAAAGCATTGAATTGTCATCTTCAATATTAGTCTCGTATGAACCAGATTCTCCTTGTCTTTACTTCGACCCTCTACGAATCTAGTTTAGTTCTAGCTATATGCTACATGAAGTTTCCTAACCGCTAGAAATAGCAGAACGATACCATGGTTCGGCACTTTATCTTCTAATATATGAAAATTGCATGACCTTACCCTGACTTATACCATCTCGTTTTCTTCCTTGATCGCTTTTGGGTTAGACCGACACATAAAATGACCACTCGATGTCCATTTTCATGTCAAAATCAATAATTTCTCGGCAGTACCACACTCGCTTAAAAATGTATTCCGCGGTAATTAGGTCATGCGCATTCAAAGTTATTTAGTATTCAGAGGCAGACCCTATTTCTAGAGTATTGATACAGCTGCACCCCGTATCTCTATATACCATAAAGTCTATATATAAGATACATATTCGGATCTAGTTTGGTTAATACGAGACTAGCCCAATACCAATGTACCGGCAACTTCGCCAACTTGGCTTTGTTAACATAGTCGAATGCATTCAATATTGATTGTATTCAGCTATGTTTACAAAGCTACCGGCAAATTTGTTGAGAATTTCTAACTTTCTTACCTCCCACATGTGAGAGTTCTCATCGTCTGCTTTCACCTCACTGAGATGGACAATTTTGCCCGTGTAAGGACCAAACCTGGTTCCCATTTGCACAACAGTCACAGAGAACACCCCGAGTACCCTCTGTTCATTATTACTGTTTCTAATCTGTCTGATCTCCAAACCTGAAATCATGAGAAATGCTGCATCTGTATCATTGCGTAACAGTAATTTGACTGTGGAAATTAATATCTATAGGCCCAAGATCGGACATATTAACAATGCATATAACCAAAATCGGATGTGCATTCGCCAGATGTCTGATACATTATTAATGCGGGGGACACATGCACGGGCGATTATAATCTCCCAATCGCAGCGATTGTACCAATCGTTGAAGAATCGCCACGTGTGTTCAGGCCGACGACAGCGATTATGATCACCGAAGCCCGTCCGTCGATCAGTCGCTCGGATCAAACATGGTTGATATAATCGGCCGATTTTTAATCGCCAGCGACATAAATTGAAGTGGTATGAAATTCGTGGCAGCATATTAAATTGGTTTATATCTTACTTGTATAACAGTGAGTTATAATAAATGGTAACGTGTTTAAGTGGAAAGATGTACCATTTGGAGTGCCACAGGGGTCTATATTAGGACCATCTTTATTTCTGCTCTTTGTCAATGACATTACATCATGCTTTGTCAACTCAAAGCCAATGCTTTTTTGCAGATGATGTAAAGATGTTTAAAACAATACAATGTCAGAATGTTTGTCATCTTTTACAAAAAAGATACTAATAGGATTATTTATGGTGTCATAATTGGCAACTTAAATTTAATTTGAAAAAATGTTTTACTATAAGTTTTACTTTAAAGAAAAACATTATACAATATGATTATGTTATAGGAATTGAAACTTTGGTTTGGGTTAATGAAGTAAAAGATCTTGATGGCTATCTAACAAGTAATCTGAGCTTTTTTGTGCATATACATGTAAACGAAGTTGTGAACAAAGCCTATAAATTGTTTGAATTTGTTAAGCGGAACTGTAAATCTTTTATTAGTATTCCTGCTATTAAATCTCTGTATATATGTTTAGTATGAAGCAATTTAGGATATGCTTGCGTAGTTTGGAACTCGTACCAAAAAACACTATGTGAAGAATAGAAGGTTTTCAAAAATGATTTGTGAAATTTTTATGTGACAAATCGTCACTAGATAGAGTATCATCACAAAGAATGTGATGATCTGTGTAAACGTTTCAATATACCATCTCTTGGTTGTAGACGATTTAATTTAATATATCGAAATCGTTGTGTAAATAGTTCTTCCAAGTCACCTTATCTTACAGGAATGACATCTTACAAATTACCAACCGGAATATCACGGTCTAAGGACCTATTTATCCACCTATACCTGTCGTTTATTGTTAAGGAAACCCATGTTTTAATTAGATCTCAACATCGTTTTAACACCGTGTCTTGCTCATATGAGATCGATATTTTAAACCTCATTTTTTGGCCATTTTGTATTCATAATTATATCTGTCTCTGTTTTTATCTGATATTTTGTTTTCATCTCTGTAAATTGATCCCGTGGATCTGTACGAGTATGAATCAATACACTAAACTAAACTAAAAATATAAGGTTTTAATTGGATGCTTGAAGTAAACCCTATTCTGGCAATCACCGAGAAAAATGCTTTCCTGCATCAGCGATTATGAAGAAAGGAGATATATACAACATCTATGAGTGAGGCATACAGACTTTTGTTTCTCTATATACGGCCTATATATATTTTGCGAACATTAAAAACTCCTCCATGGCTAAAAAAAAGTCTATTATTTCTGAGTTGCTATAAAATAGAGATATTGACATTGAACCAGCATCAGCTTACTCTATCAATAAAAGCAGGGCTATCAATCTAATTAAAATCAGATCTCAAAAATGCTCCAGTGTTTTGTTTGTCGCTATATTGAGATCTAAGGCAATCATTCTACTAATGCTGTTCAATTAGGTCAAGCTTACTAGGGCTCAAAAAAGGTCACAGTTTCAGTTGTCCAATAAAAACACAGATAACACGGGGCCGAGGTAAACAACGAATTCAGACAAAACAAGCAGAAGTTGTCAGATTTTCATCTGCGTTAATGTTGTAAGCCGGGGAAAAATCTAATTCTACTCAAAATTTATTTTTTGAATGGTGTTTGTTGATTGTGCGTGCATGTATCCGTTTGTCATGTAAAAATGTCGGGAAACTTCGGTATGTCGGCGGAAATCTTCGGCTTTTACAAACCAGAATTAAATTGAGAAGCAGCTCTGTGATTGGTCAATTTAAGTGACCAATCGACATTATAGTGGGGGTGATTGCATAAGATCTCAATACAGCGACAAACAAATCACAAGGAGCGTTTTTGAGATTTGATTTTAATCAGATTGGCAGGGCTATTTTATACGTGCGGCAGAACTTAATCTGAGTGACCTACATGTACATAACCCTATTTGTTCCGAATCCCTATGAATTTCATCATAATATTAATGTCTAGAAGATCAAAAATGACTTTGTACCTCGTCCTATATAATCGGAATCGGACTCCAAGCGTCGACTTTTTCTACATTTCTCTATACACTCTATGGCTCTAATGGAACCCTTAAAGGTTCGTCAGCCCCGACTCTGGTGGAACCCTTTATGGTTCTCTATGGAATCCTCACAGCAACTAATCCAAGCGTGTATACTTTTCTTCTTGTATCAAATAAAAGTTTTTGCCGTGACGGTTGGAAAGGCAGCATTACTGGGCTTGGGGCTAGCTACATTATTTGAGTCTACGATGATTCTGCACTTTATCTTCCAATATATAGAAATTGTATGGCCGTACGTAATTGATTTAAACCATTCCAACTCCTTCCTTAAACACTTGTGGTTTAGGTCGACTCATTAAACACACTTGACGTTCATTTTCACGTCAAAATCAATAATTCTTAGCAGTATACCCGTCTCATTTTTTATCGATTTAAACTCTCTTCCCGATTTGAAGACAAGATTTGGCGGGAAATGCATGGGTGTATCCCAGCCGGGAACCGTCCCTCGATGGGTGTTCAACAAACAGGACAGACTAGTGTCTGGCGAGGTAAGTGGCCATACCGATTCAGTATTACATTTATTCAGAAGCAGGCCTTTATTTTTCTCAAGATTTCCTACGGCTGGATGTCGTATATCTATTGACTGTATAATGCAACTCTATAAGATACGTATTGGCATATAGCTTGCGACATGCTGTAAATAGACAGAAGCTTACCCTTCGGGGGAGAAACGGTGATATGAAGTTTGGCTTTGGGAACTTTCTTGTCCTTGCGAAACTGTGTCTGTCCGTCTGTAGAAACGGTGGAAAAAACATTCATTTATTGCACTTAATCAAACAATTAGTAGGCATTAGGAGACCTATGGTAGTGTTATATCGATTTCCGATGATTAATAAAGATTGATTTATGACCGATCACTGATAAGGGGCACGAGTGTTTATCTGTGATTTACCTCCTTTACTACTTGTTTCCACCTACGATAGAAATAATTTCAACTTGGGTTAAAATTTAATTTGACTCAATTAAGATATTATTTTATTTTGAGCTCAAATATATCTATATCTAAAGGGGTGAGAGGGAGGGGGGGAAATATAACAAGTGATTTCCATTAAAAACAATAAGATTATGTTGAATTATTGGCATGATCCCCAAGATACAAAACGAGAGGGTTCAGGGGCTGCCTTGGCCCCGGAAACTCAGAGAGTCCTTCATTAAAAGACATGCACTAGCGAATGGCGAGCTGTTTTTCCCTTCTACCTTTATTCTACATTTGTCGAATTAGTTCTACTTTTATTTTTCTTATGTACAACTTTTTAAACATATTTGAAATTCTTTTTCTTTACTTTTGTTAAAAATATTTTCACTTATGTGAGAAACAAGGAATTATTTTCAGCATATGTTAAATTGTTTTCAACAAATGTGAAATTCTTTTTCGCAAAATCAAAATAAAACACAAAACACCTTACTATTTCACATACGTGAAAAAAAATTCAATTATGTGAAATAAACTTTTACTTTACATATTTATGTACAAAAGAGTTCCACTTATCAAAACTATTGTGAATCGATTTCCCCACAACAATTAAATAGGGACCTTATACAACCTTCGTTTTTGTTCATATCGTCTTGTGTAGACTTTCAAGACGAATGCCATGGCGATAGGCATATATGCCACTGACAGGACAAGCTATACACGTTTAACCTTAGCAAGACACATTCCCAAGTAGAGACAATTGATTAGGAAATGGCAATTGTAGGCCGATTAAAGAAATGTAGCTTCCCTGATTTATTATTTGCCGGAAAATAACAAATGTTTTGCGAAACTCAGATGGTGGATCATAGATGTGCTGATGGTCAGATTGTACTTTTTGGGCGAATTTATTGCCATCATATCGAGGCTGCGAGGAGGAATTCTGTATTTGTTAGTTTGGGTGCTTTTATTTCACATATGTACAAAAGAGTTCCACTGGCCTTTTAATTTTACATCAGGGAAAAAGATTTTCACATATGTTGAATTAAGGTTTATTTCACATATGTCGAATTCTTTTTCACATATGTTGAATTGTTTTTCACATAAGTGAAAATCTTGTCAACATATGTAAAATAAATAATTTATTTTACAAACGTAATCATGAATTTACATTTTTCACATGTGTAAAATAAATTATTTATTTTAATAACTTTGAACTACGAGCTACAGTAAACGTCCCCACTTGGCGAACAGCACTTTTTGGGCAAAAAACCCCCCAAACTGTATCAACATTATAATCTCACGAGTGTGCTTGGATGTGATTTCATCTGTTACTCTGTTAAAATTCACTAAATTAACTGACGAAGGATTTATTTCCTCGCATCGAAGCACATTTGTTAGCCCGGACATTAGGCTTATATATTTGCTCCTTTTAATAATTTGGACATTCCTCTTGCAAACATACAAGGGTAATGGCAATATGATAAATAAGTCGACAGAACTGATTTTCTCAGCTACACATTTGTTTAAAGTTGCGTTGAAACATTTATACAAACGCGGCTTCTCGATTAACGGTCAACTTGAAAGCCTTGTTTAGCCTATGCGATATCTTAGCTGGCCGTCATGCAGACGTTTCATCGTCGGAATAAATCAATGTATGACTTTCATGGTAATTAATACAGATGTTAGACGTAGTTAATTCATGAACATAAAACTATTCGATATATCAGAGATCGCATGTCATTGCAAAAAAGAATTCGTCACGTAAGATATAAACGGGAATTTTTAGTTCCGGGTAAGGGTTAACCTAATACTAAACCTAACCCTGAAACTAACCCTTATACTAACTCTAAAGCCCAACACAAACCTATCCAGTAACTAAACCTAAACCTAACCCTAAAACTTACCCTAAATCTGACACTGAAATTCCCGTCATATCTTACATGACGGACTGACCAGCAAATTGCTTGCACTGCTCAAAAGTGGAAGGACTCATCACCTACCCCCCAAAAGGCGAATGTTTTCAGTGCTATACGATTAATGGGGTTAACTGTGCCGGGACAACAGAGAAACAGTAAGCTCCCCACGAGTTCAAGAAACATAAGTTTGGTTGTTTTACTGTGGTTTATTGTCGTGTTGTATGGCACCGTAGCAGCCCATTAAATGAATGATACTACTCTCAAAGCCACTGACAAGACGGACACGAAGACAGTAAAGTCAGAAGGAAGATATGCAAGGACGATGACGAGACAGCAGGAATGTCGCTCCTACCAACCGGCCACGGCTTTATACCTTGACAGCAGCCTAGTCTTATAAGGTCTCTGTGGCAGAGTGGTTACTATAAAATACCAAAATACAATTAAAACAGACTAAACGTAAACATACACTCGTAGATGTTTTAGTGTAAATTACATGCATATACACTGTAAATAGATTCTATTTTTTCTATTTTTTTATACTAAAACGTATAGTAAAAAAATAGAATATTCCAAAAAAAAAGAATATTCCAAAAAGCGAATATTCCAAAAAACAGAATATTCCATTATTCTTACAGTTTCTATAATAAGGTCTCTGTGGCGGAGTGGTAACTATAAAATGCCAATATACAATTAAAATAGACTTAAACTTAAACATACACTCGTTGATGTTTGCTTGTTAATTACATGCACAGTAAATAGATTCTATTTTTTACTATACGTTTCAATAATATTCCATTATTTTAATAGTATCTATAATAAGGTCTCTGTGGCGGAGTGGTTATTATAAAATGCCAAAATACAATTAAAATAGACTTAAACTTAAACATACACTCGTAGATGTTTAACTGTAAATTACATGCATATATACAGTAAATAGATTATATTTTTTACTATACGTTTTAATAATGTTCCATTATTTTTATAGGACAGTTAAGTTTTGTGTTGTAAAACGGAACTAAAAAACAAACTAGTATAAACTAGTTATGGAATAAAGTACTAGTATGTGATTGACGGGCGCGAAATCCATCACGGGAAGCAGCCTAAAACCACAATTTCAACAACAAAGGAGAGATAGCGTCGTCGCTAAATCTATAGAGTGTATAATTATTTCCCGTCTACACACCCCTTCAGCTCTGAATTCGCGGGTTCGATTTCCATGAACCGTATATGGGTTGGTACACCAATAAGCGGATGGTTGTGTGTTTTCTCGTTTAATTCAATATCCAATTTCCCCCCACAATAATGACGGCCAATGATCTCTAATTCGGATCTAATCCTGTTGATCTAGCTTTGGATAAATAAATGAATAAACAAACAAACGAACGAAGGAACGAACGAACGAACGAACAAGATATTTAACATTTTTGAAGCGCTTACCTTTTCCTTTTTGCACATAAACTGAATTAGTGCGACACATATCCACTGTAGAGTGATTATAATTCCGGTCATACAGAACCAAATGTAGGTCCTGGTTATTAAGCAGCAATCCATCGTTCTTAGAATATCCTGGGTGCGCCATATTGTCCCACCGTGAAGCACTCGTGCATCAATCAGTGCTAGATCGAGAGTATTTGGCCGCACGATGCTCACGCCCAGATACGGTTATTACAAACCTTTGGAGAGTAAGGTATATCCCGGGCCACTAGCACTTATGTAACCCTTTAGAAGTTGGATGCTAATCGCCCGAGGTTGATGGTTCGTTGCAAATCTCTTTTTAGGGAACCTGTGATGTCGACGAGCTACTGCCCATGCATGTTTAAAGCCGGCATCATACAATGTCTATCCCGCTGGAAAATATAACGAAAATGTTAAAAACGGATTATTAAATACCTGAGCCACTGCGTTATAATTCGAATAAATCTAATTTAAATAATTTCACAGCTTGCAGAAAGAAGTGTTTCATCGTTCAAATCTTTATGGAAGGCTTTCTATAATGAATAACTACTGCTTTAAAACTAACATTTTATTTCACATTATTAATCTATAATATCTTTACTTTAAATATGTTTTGCTTATTGTAGGGTAAGAAAATTATGCATATTTGTACCTCCACCACCACCTGCGTTCGAACCCAGGTGTCCGGCTTCCTTTAAATACATATACTGTAATAGGAACATTCTAAGAGTATTTGATACAGATTATATGTAAAGTGTGTGTTACGTGTCGTTGTATCACCTCTCGTTGTCTCAGGTCGGACTGCGTATCAATCTGGATCTACGAGCACGATTGATACTGCAGTCCGACCTGAGGCGACTCGAGCTGATGCATCGACACGTATCACGCACTGTACATATAATCTCTATATAAATAGACATTATCCTTTTCCCAAACATGTATTCTTTAAATATATATATGTTTTGTAGCTTTATACTTACCTTGTAATTAAAGTGACCTGATACAGTCTTGATCAAACGCAAATTACTCTCGTAACACGTTCCCAGAATAAGTAAACTCATATAGCATAGGTATCCCATTGAACTGGTTTCAAATACCAGATTGAGTGATTCACAATTCCAAATTAATCAGAATCAAAGTGATAGAACATAAAGCGCTATAAAACAATTTAATGCTATTTGCCGCACTCAAAGTTATTTGACTTTAAAATGAATTCAGGGCGTTGTCAAGTTTAACGGTAACAGAAATCTGACAATGCAAGTCGGAAACCAGGTTAACCAGCCGAAATCCAACGAGTAATAGTAACTTTTCTCACAGTTTAGTGTTTCCGAAATAAACCGAATTATAGAATTCGAACCAAAGAAAAACAGTAACGAGAGAAGCATCTGTTCCCAAATGAAATCCATGTATACAAGAACGAAAGGTTGAAAGGTAGTATGATAATGATAATAATATAAACATGACAAAACTCTAAGAAGATCTTTTCGCGTTTACCTAAGCATTGCGGCTGGAGACTTGTGTTACTGTGTCTGTGTTACTCGCCCTCTGGTATGTCCAGACGGGCCTCTCGCTTATCCTTACAGACATGTTATTAAGCTGATTGATTAAGATGTTTTCGGATAGATTACGAAAAGGGATAGATAGTTTACTGTGGATAAACACCAACCAGAAAAAGGCAAGTGGATGTTTCAATGTAATGTTTGTGTAAGAGTAACATGACTTCAGTTTACACCTCAGATACAATGATTCCGCGGCGACCCCTTTGTCGTCGTCACGTCACCTTCGCGCTTCATCAGTAATCCGCGGCTCGCGAGTTTTTCGCGAGTGTAGCTGGCGGGAAATTAGTCCCGAAATGCTGTTTAGAGAACCAGCCGCCACCAGTCGTCATCTTGATAACAACAATCTTTTTTCTTCTATCGTCTCTATTTATTGAGAACAGCTTTAGTTACAGATCTCCGGTACCCCCACGGTAATCGTTGAAACATCACGCTCGGTCTACAAGGAGTGTAACCATGATACAGTACCGCTGGTAGCTCGAGTTCTTTAACCGTTCCAACATGGCCTGATTGTCAAATAGCCGAAGCATTTGGTATCGTCTTCACATTTTGGAATCCTGCCTCCAAGAAGATATAGATAATGGTGTGAAGATCCGCAACCGTTTCACTGGACAGAGGATGGAAACTGATATGCCATATCGCTATTTGTTTAATTCTGAAACATGCACAAAATCAGTGGCGGATACATTATTTAAAAAAAAAAAACAGCCGGGGGGGATACGAGGAGGAGCTCGACTATCACAGGTCAATAGGCGATAGTCCAGAATCCGTCAACGCCCCGGAAGCCCCGAGAATGAGGCAGCTCGTAGAAGCATTCTCGGCAAATTTTGGCAATGAATTTATTCCGTCGCTTAGATTGACAGACTATAATCGATTTTAGATAGTGCAGTTTTAAAAATGCCAAAGTCTAATACAAGTATTTTGAAAATCCAATAGCCTAAGTGTCACACCAGTCACTCTGATAGGACAAGTATATATGTGCAGGAATTCTACATAAGTACGTCATGATGTGCTAACAATAATTGAAATAATTATATGACCAAAGAATTAGAATTTCATATCGGTCCAATTTTGAAGGTTTTAAAATTTTTTCATAAACATCTATTGACGAGAGCATTGCTACTGAATCTTGGACAACTGAGCGCAGTACTGACGTACGTCTTGGGAAAACTGTGACAAAAATATATTTATTTATAAAAACTGTATAAAAGCGAAACAATCTATATTTTGTGGTAGCCATTTAAAATTTAAAACACCAAAACTTAACAAAATGGCAAAGGTTCAGGGGGGCACCTGTAGTAACCAGGCACCTGCACAAAAGTGTCTGGTCAATACTAAGAAACTGGCGAGACTGTTAAAACCAAAATCAGTTCTATATGTAAATTTTTGCTTGTATATGTCGATAATGTTTTAGAGTTTTGTTTTAAATCTCGTTAGCAGTGTTTTGATTCAATTGTCGTCCGTCGCAGGCTTTTATGCCTGCACCTCAATGAAAATTTTTTAAATATTGCAATGACCAAACATTTTTTTAGGTACCATTATGGGAGATGTTGTTTAAGCCTGGGTCACAACCCATCGTGCTTGTTTTTAGACCGTACGTTTTTGGGGGAGGCCGTACTAGGGGTGAATCCGTAGCCCGACCGCAGCGAAAGTTCCTCATCCATTAAAAGTGCTACGGCGTGTCTGTGTGCTCCAAAATCCGTACTGAGGCGGTACTCATCACGTACGGATCCCCAAGTTTTGCCCATGCAAGTTTTTGCAAGAAGACAGCACGCACTTGCAAGTACGGCGGGGCCTTGGCTTAAGCAGTGACATATAGCAAAACTCCAAAACTCAGTAGTACACTGTTTCAATTGCACTCTGCTAACTAGATTTCTAATTTTTGTTAAGTTATTTTTTCTTCTCCTCTCTTTCTTCCCTTTTTTTCTTTCCTGCTTTTGAAAACTAGATCAGAATGTTCCTTTTTTTTTTGCCCCTTGCGCCCCCCCCCCCCCCCCCCGCTATTCAATTTACATATATCACAGAGGTTCACGAATGATATAGGATTAGCTAGTCTGTGATTCCCACTGAACAATTTGACACAGTAGACCAAAGTCACAACTCCGAGAAACGACAAGATACGCATGCTAATTTCACTCTGTATCTTGTCGTTTCTCTGAGTTTTGATTTTGGTCTACTTTACTATATGTAAAGTGGAACATACTTTTTTGTTTGAGTTGTTAACATATATTATTTGTCGTTATTCATTTGGGTTGTTTCACACACCTACAAAAATCAAGTTTAGTTGATAAAGTTTTATACTTTATATGCAATACTTATTCAAGCCGGACAACAGTTGTGGGAAACCCAGAAGAAACTACGAAAATCCACCTCAACTTTCTCAGAAATAACACATGTTTTCGTTAAATTTTAAGCTACTCTCAGCATTCAAGTCCGAAGTTGTGCGGTATTTGGAAGTCTGAGTTCCGTTTGAGAAAAAGTAGGAATTTACGATAGAGGCAAAAATAATGACGGAAAACATTGCTCGAAATAATCTTATAAACATGATCATGAGCAGGTTTTGTGTTCACTAATTAAATAATATCCAAATACAGTCGATGCGCTATTTCATTTGGTAACTATCCAGAAGCATTTAGTTTTTCAACGCAGGCGAACTGTACGAAAGACATGGCGGTAAGACGGCGGTGGTTTTAATATAATGATGTGAGTCAGGGGATGTTTGAAAGGAACTATCAAAACAAACTCACTTGACTGTTGTGCGGTAGAGCGTCGCTGAAAGGCTCGATTTCGAACGATTTTGGGTGTTTGCTGCCAATAGAAATCCAGCATATGAGGCTTGGTCAGAATACAACTAAGCTGTGTAATGTCGCGTGGTCTTTCTTTAGGCGTCTATATATTTAGAAATATATATATAGAGAGAGATATAGAGAGAGAGAGAGAAGGGGAGAGAGAGAGA
>JAVFBX010040511.1:0-17594 GCA_034783855.1 Mopalia kennerleyi | reverse complement strand
TCTGATTGACCAGTAACTTGAAACCAAGTTTCTTGCAGCTGTAAAAGTCTCAGAAAGTTGACAAGGGAGGTAATTTTAAAAGGGAGGTAATCTTAAAAGGCGGTCAACATTCGTGATGCATGGAGGCACTTGCGAGTAACGCCACACACAGTTGTCATTGTGAGGTTGCTAAACTGATCGTCGTTTCTCGCCCGTCAAAGAAGCGCCGGGACCGACCCCTTCTTAACATTTCTAGACTGCCTTGGACCAACCTTTGGCATTGTCCTTATAGCGCTGTGGCTACCTTTTAAAGATATCTTGACTAGAACTGTTTGTCCACAAACCTTCTCGTCCGGTGACCAATTTAGCTCCAGGTGGCATTAGCACGCAGTTATCTGTGTATATGTTCGACAAAGATGTAAAATCACGAGCCTTGAAGTACTTGGCGAATAATTCATTTTGATTTTTAATGTCCGACGTCCAGTCTGTGGGACAAATAGAAATATGTAAGTTTCAATTGAATCAGAAATACAAAACATTCCTTGTTGTGTACTCTTCCACATATCCCGTTTAATATTTTCAACATTATTATCATAGCAGATTTGTAAATAACATTTTAAAATAATATTTAATTATTTAATTAATTGCTTAAATTTTTCTCTCTTCATTTATTCAAAATATATATATATAGATATACATATATTTAATAAATGAAGACCGAAAAAAATGTGCTTGCCTCCACAGGGATTCGAACCCAAGATATTTGGGTTACAGGTCCAACACACCGACTGAGCTACATATATGCAAATATTTCTGTATTCATTTATTCTAAATATATATCTTTAATAATCCGAGGGAATGAATCCAGCTAGGCGGGAAGTGAGGGAGGTATGGGAGGCACAAACTTACACTCTAGATAACTTCTCCACGGATGCCTTACGGGGATTTCCAGTTATGATATTACAACAACAGAGTGACGTCTCTTTGCGAAATAACGTTATCGGTTTACGGCAAGGGAGGGTCAATCCACGATTTTTAACATGGGCGGTATAGGGGATATTGCAAATTAACAGGTTTACGTTAATAAAACCATATGAATTTCCCTTTCCCATAGCTTAAAATATTATTTTCTTGCAAAAGTTCGAATTTTAAAGCTATATTTTCCTGAAAACCAACAACCCGTAATGTTAAAGTATGGGCAGGCTGCCCTCCAGTGCCATAAAGTGGCAACGTCATTTCGCTAAGGGACGTCCCTCTGTTGTCATAACTCAAAACCTCCGTATTCATTTCCGCTCAGTATCTTGCTTAAACTTTATCTGATTTTTATCAAACTTGGTTATTTGATGTACTGGTCACAGGATCAAGTCGACCCTCCGGTATATGAGTGAATCACACAATGGGTCTCCGGCAATACCTGTGGTGGTTTCCTCCCAGTTTTCCAATATAATTAGGCAAGGAACAGTGCGGAGTGGACAATCGGTCATCTTGTAAGTGAAATATCCTTGAGTACAATGTTAAACTCCAATCAAACAAACAAATCAAACTTGGTTACCAGCTACAACCTTTGAAGACAATATCTTGATTAAGTGTTGTCCAATTCTTGTCGAACTTACTTAAAAGTTACCAGGGGGCGCACACTGCCTGGAAATGCCTTGAAAATCCAAATACAAATTCAAGACATAGAAAACAATATAAAGACCTTGAAAATTAGATTTTGTTTGTCAGAATTTGTGGTGGACCGAATGTCGCAAACTTCTGACCGTATATGTTGATTTTGCCGGACAATTGATCTCCAGAAGGAATATAGCAACAGAAGTTTTGCGCATTTCTGCTTTACAACATCTCAAGATTACGGTGAAATTAACCCTTGTCCTGTCAGCTCTATGTATCAGCAGCCCACAGAGTATCTGGTAGTGTTCTTGATTTGTCTTCATTGGATAGCGCGGGTGGTTGGAGGGAGCTTCATGTTGCCCTGGTGCTCTCAGAGCTAGAGGGGAACGGGAAGCTGATCTGTTTGTGTGGTGTCCATGTTGTGTCCTGTATTTGTCCCGTCTTGTCTTTGTTTGTTGCCAGTGGTGTTGAGGGTGGTTTCCTTCACCTATTGGGCAGGCACGTCGTCATATTGTTGATGAAGGCCTACAAGAATTTATTATTACATGCAGCTTTCCAGTTCAGAAAAATACTTCCTCAGTCCGAGGGACAGCAGCTAATCAGAAGATTTCAGGATGACAGGTACTTTATAACACCATGTGGTCAGATGATCGTAAATAGTATTTCTATAAAGTGTTTTTCTAGTGATACTTTTCTTTTGGAAAATCTTCTTTTAGGCTTTACACCACGGTTTACGGTTAACTTATTTCACTCCTGGAGACGGGCTTCTAGATCAGAAAAAATAATTAGTATCCGTATATCAGTTTGTTTGGAGCTTGTTTAGACAGTGACCACACGGAATTTAAGATTATTTCACTCATATGCAATGTGTTTCTACTATCTAGATAAGACAAATTAAATGGTATTTATGTATGGTATAAGGGTTTAGGCTTTCCATCATACAGTTTTAAATTTCTTTCGCTCCTAGTAAACGTTAGACAGCTCCTATAGCACGTTTTGTTTGTGGTTTTACTCTCTCTCTATGGTTATTCATGGCAGGTTTCCGAAAAAGAAATGAATAATATGAAAATATTCTAAAAGCCTTTTTAAAAAAAAAAAAGAGTAGAATGTAGAATCTATAGCAGTCACGCCTGCCAGTTTAAATTTTGACATAAGATTATTGTCCCAATGCTGCCAACCAAAGAAATGTAGCTTATAACCTATTTGTGACCTCGATTTGACAGCTGTGTCTATTTTTCATAATTATTTCTTTGGTTATTACAACATTGTCCAAGTGAAATGAGTGCAAAAAATCACCCTTAAACTGGACAGCTAAGTTGCAACAAAGCATAACCTAGACTTTGGGACACCCATTGGGCTGGCACACCATCATGTGAGTGAAATAACCTTAAGTATGGTGCTAAACCTCAATCAAACAATCCAAATTACAAACAGAGACCTCTACCAGATACAGGAAGCACCCTTTATTATAAGTGGTGTCATGGCGAGGACCCTCTGGCAATAATAACCTTTGTGCTTACGACCGAGATACAAGCCCACCTTTTGACCTCTGATAGAAAAGTTCTGTGTAAAATGCAATTTGCTGGTTAGATTCTTGCAGATATCACCACTTTAAAGTCTGTTAAGTGAAATACTGGAGTATGAAGTTAAACACTAGACATCAAATGAGGGGTTGCTGCACTGAGAAGTCTCTTATGACCTATCTGATCAATGAATTCAGGTAAAACAAAACCTCAACCTCATGAAATTTGCAAACAAAATGTGGCTAATTTATTCAGCTGGAAAGCCTTTGGTACATAGACTAAACAGAACAAATATTGGAATAGAAACGATCATATTTTTTGTTTCCAAATTATACTGAATAGAATCACTGAACGATGAACAACAGCGTCAAACGAATCATTGTATAATTATCATTTTTAATGACGCATATACTGAACATGACTGATCAAAGCTTTTAACAAACAAGATTTCTCTCAAATTTTAAAAATTTTCTTGCCTCTGAAGGCCAATCATATTTCATAGTCATAATAAATGTACATCGACTCAGCAGACACAAATCAGGCATTTCTGTCGGAATACTAGTTTGGTAAATACAGACTGAGAATGAACTGAAAGTCAAGCGCAAAAAGCATACACATTGTACAAATATAATACAGCGTTTAAGCAAATCATTTGGTTATAGAATTTCTAATTATTTATTTATATATAATATATATATATATATTGATGAATATATACGTACATGATGAATTGGTGAAATAAGACAATATGTTATATTATCACTGTAAGTCTGAACATGGTAGTGTAACATTTACTTCTATGGCTGCCTAAAAACTTTATCAGCTATTTCTTTCATTTTGAACATCCAATTCGAAGAAGAAAAAAACTGTCTACAACTTCTTAAACCCAAATTGGAGAATTTTGAAAAAAAGTGACCACAGGCGTCCATGCTAGTTTCTAAAACGAACCAGGCTACCATTATGGGCACATTTTAACAATTTGCGAGTTCAGTTTCTCAAATATTTCCTGAACATAAATATCTGTTAGGATAAGTTGCTTCAACAAGATACAGAAGTTACCAGAAAAAAAGATCAATTCCATGGCTAAAGTCCAATCAGACTAAATGTTTGGTGTGATCACTTGTTTATGCAGCATTTCTTATCTCACTGGTAGAATCGTTCCTCATCTACAATCTAACTGGTAGAATGTCCACAGAAGGAATCTAGAGTTACTCGTCACGGCTATACCATTACTTTGATATATCTCAATGTCCAATCCTTTGGTTCACTGCATCATTGTATAGGTATCTGCATAAACACAGACTAAAGCAATCCAACATTTCCACCAAAGAGTCTGATCTGGCTATACCAACATTAACAAACACCCTTCAACTAGCCAGGATGAAGGAGTTAGCAATATTAAAAAAATCTGTACATTTAAGAAACCTTGTCATCAAAACATAGTGATATTTTCTCCAGTAAAAAGGAATTAATTGCTTCAGAAGAAGGGTAAAAATTCTGATACAGTGAAATACCAAACAATATTTATCAGCAGTAATTTCTACAGCTACTTCCTTATGCATGGCTTTCTTTGACAATCTTTTTAGTGAGCAAATAATTTTAATAATTGAAATCGAACTGGTATATTTTCTCACTCAAGTCTGTGTTTGGAGATCACACTTTGATCTGAAAGACTTGCTGGTCGAGTTATCTACAAAATTTAAATATTTAATTGATGAGGTGATCATCCGACAGAATTAAACATATTCACAAATAGTTCTGCTTTCCCCACCAAATTAGAGAAGAATGAAAGGTTCTATTTATGAATTCCATTTCTGTATCTCACTTCATTTCTTTTTAATCAATATTTTTACAAGATATTTCATCAGAATCAGAAAATTTTAGACATGATTTTGTGCTTAAAAAAATGACCTAGAATAAGACCCTCAGCTAAAAATTTGTGCGCACACAGGTTTTTATTTCTTAATCATTTCATTTGGTGTTGTGCGACAAAATAAATGTATTTATTACGACAGGACATGGCATGGAAGGTTGCAGGTTATAAATATCCTAGGTTAGAAACAATTTGATAACCTACAATTATAAACAAAAATCATGGCACCTAGAAAATTTCTGCAAAATACAAAATCTACATAGGTATAATATTTAGAAAGTTTTCAGTCCTTTAACTGAAAATAGTGAGGATAATCAAAGATTAAAATATACATAATCTACATGTACCTGTATCAGTATAGAGGTTATGGACACCTTGTGTATCATATATAATACTGACAAAAATAGTAGGAAAAATAATGTTCCACCTGCCCTTTTTGTTAAATGTTAATTGAAAACATAGACATTACCTGGAAAAAGATTACTAAAAACTTCACAGCAAACAAAGTTGAATGCTGTAAACATTTGAATTTGTAAAATTTCTGAAATTCTCCTGAAAGCAATATTTCAATTTGTTAAAATTCAACCTATGTAAGTCCGATCCTTGATCAAGTATTAAAAGAAAAAAATGTTCAAATACTTAAAAATCAGTTTGTTAGGTCGGAATATAAGCATGAGGCATTTTAATATGAGAGGCACATATGGCCAATATTAGCACTTTCAGGACAAACAGTGGCCCTCATAAAATCACACGATAAACGTCTTCACGATCTCAGGGTTAAAATTCAACCTCGTACAGTGGCACACAGAATCATATATCTTTTTAACAACCAACAAGTTTATAACATGTACCGGTATTTTATTTCACAAATCATGACTGGCTTCATACAACTAAGCTTGGTGTATGACTGCATGAAGTCATGAAATTGGGTCTGTGAGAACATGGACTAATCAAATCATGAAACATCCAACCAACAATATCACCGAGCTGGGCACAAGGCAACACAGTGTTGTATGAGCATCATGCATTTTACACTTCTCTTTCTTCGGATTACCTGAGCACTTTTGAAATCCTTTCCAAATTTTTTTAACAGTATACAGAAGACTACAGTTGTAAGTCTTAATCCCCGGTTTTGTGAATAAGTGGCAAGGTGATGGGTCACTTTTAAAAAGTGTGATTTGCATAACATTTCTCCTCGAGGAGGTCTATTTTAGGGACAATGAATATCTCTGTGGGTGGTTGGTTGACTGGGGTTATGGCTTTCTGGGGTGAATGGATGCCTGTCGTTGACCGACAACATCCTATCCAACTCCCATGGACGCAGCCTGCTGATGAAGCTAGCTTGACGGTGACCACTGTCTGGAATTTGACTACAGCTATTGGCCCAAACTTGGACAGACTGGGGTTAAGGTTTGGGTAGATTGAGGTCAAGAACCTCTTTCATCAAGGGCTGGATTCCTTCCGGATTCACCTTTAGCAACACCTGAGAATGTTCTTCATTCAAGTTACGAATGTCCGTTAACTTCATCAATAATTTGGGGTAGAGAAGTTTCACTGTAAGCAGAGAGTACTTGGACTCTAAATAACGTAATAACAGAAGCGCATATTTATCTTGCTCGAAAGCCACATAACTTTTGTCAATCAGATTTGGCCTATCAGGAGAGAAGAGGGATATAACCAACAGTAGTATGAGGACAGTTTCATCGGCTCGGAGATCAACAGCCAACGATTTCACAAATTTCATATGTTCGTCAAAGAGGCCGCCACCTTCTCCCATCTTTAACTGTTCCGTTGACATGGCATTAGTTTCTTTATCGTAAGGATCAAGGAACTGCTGTTTTTCTTTATCAAAATTTATAACGGACCTTATAATGAGGAGCTCTATACTGCCTCCTTTCAGCAGGCTAATCTGGTCACTCTGAGAAAGAGCCTTAAACGACTTGATTTTCTTGGCCATGTCGATCACTCGACGTACACTCAATTCTGCAATGTTCACCAAGTCAATCATAGAAGGGTTATTTCTGGGATAGTCTGACTCAACACCTACTTCTAGCGACATGCGGTATGCGCCTACGATCTCATTTATCATGTGATATTCCTCCTGTTCCATATGGCGTAATTTTTGCTGCGATGTTGACACATCACCTGACTGCATCGAAGGCGAGTTACCTTTAGGGTAATGCACTTCACGCTGTTTCCTGTGAACATACAACGAAGAGAAAACCTTAATTTTCTACCAATAATCACAACTAATACCATCGTTTGGTTGTGTGAATTTCAAGTAAACTACTAGACTAAGTAGGACATAAATTAATATAGATACAATATGCCTCAGTTATCAATTTTGTCGACCGTCAAGTGTATAGTGGCCCAGGGCAATCACCCACTTGTATGTACATGTACCGTGGAGGCAGGTTTGGTGTAGCCAAGGGCTTAGGCAGACACCTGCTTCTGGCCAAGAATTGGTTTCTTCTACCAACTGAGGAAACTTTTTCTCACATACAACTTGTTGACAGGTGACCTCAAACCTGTCTGGTACATTAAAGGGGTTGAATGAGGCCCTGTAGAACGATAGTTATGACAGGAGAATGATAAATGAAGGAATGAATGAATGTACCTATATCTGTTCTCTTCAATCCGCTCACGTTTTCGCTTCTTTTCCTCATCTGTGAGTATATATTCCTTCCTCATACCAATTTCAAAACACTTTCTTAGCCGACATCTTTTACAGAATCGTCTATTTGACACATCCATCTTGCACTTTTCCTCGTACGGACATTTAAAATATTCCTGCAAAATAGACAAGAAAATTGGGTAATGAAAACTAATTAATACAAGCTTCAACAAAATACATTAATTTTGTGTATGATCAAAGTTGGATCCTTAGAATCAAGGGACATAACTCTTACTACATTACCACACAGCAGAGTTAATGCCCCTTGACTTTCTGAGCTGGCAACACATGTAGAAATTCTCAAATAAACACATAATGTTTGTAGTGGCTGAAAGAGTCCTTTGTTTGCAAACATTGTCCTAAGCAACAATATTTATAATAAAGTCATCTCACTAGGTCGTCTTTGATCGCCTGATTGTGGTTTAATACCTAGCGGTCTGCACATCGAAAGACATATATAGTGGTTACAGGACTACTTTCGAGTAGTGAAGAGGCAAAGGGTAACAGTTAAATGCACAGATCATATTCAAAAACCGGAATTAGCCAAGTTAGTTTGAGATTTTTTCAGATTTAATCATTTTTTGATTTGTTGACTCGAATAAGTGGATAGATTTGTATCGTAGGAATTCATGAGGGCAGACAGAAAACTGCCGCTAGCAGACTTGTTAAGATATTTTTTCTCAAATAACGTTTGATCCCCTATTCATCTGAGGTTAAACTTAGCATTGAGTGTTTCTGTCCTGCAAAGTTAATGATGGGGCATGGTCAATTCAGGAAGTAAACCTGGTCTCATGGTCAATTCATGAAACAAACCTGGTCTCATGGTCAATTCAGGAAGTAAACCTGGTCTCCTGGTCAATTCAGGAAGAAAACCTGGTCTTGTGTTCAATAACCAGGCCTGTTATTGTGTACTGTCCATTAAGAGGGCTTATACCCCGGTATGTATGGTTAATATGGGGTCTGACCATATGTATAGTCCATATTAGGGCTTTTCACCTTGTGTTTGGTCAGTAAGAGGACTCGGTTTTGTGTCAATAACATGATCTGTGCTCCTGTTTGGTGAATACCAGGACATAGTATTCTATTTTTGGTCATCACAAGAATTGTTCTATTATATGGTCAATAACTGGCCCTCCTGAGGTATACAGGGAGGTTATTAAGACTTTTATGAACCAAAATAAAAAAAAAGGTCCTGTCTCTCACTGAGCAAGTGACCTTTTAGTCCAAGTCACGCAGGATCTAGTTCTGATCTTTCAAGGTCTCTTAGCTTTTAAAGACACGTGAAATATGGCCAAGAAATATAAAAAAAATCCTCAAATATTTCCTGTGTTGCATTTGTTGCCTGTAGCTAGGAAAGACTTGTCTGTTATCTAGCTGGCACAGCGTGTTTACACATACAGGCCTGACCTCCAGCGTACAGACAGGAACACTGGGAAATCTTTATGATGGGACATTGTTTAGATGTCTGTGAGATATGACAGAGAGGCGATATCTAGCATCCCAATGGTTGCTTCCGGGACATATTCCCACTGCAGACAGAAGCACGTTCATCAGTTATCATGGCTGAACCACAACAGTCTGTGAAAATTACTACACAATTCTTAACTTTGTAGTATACAGGATACTATATTAAGTCAGGAGCTGCTGAGCAAAGAACAGTTGATTTGTTTTCTTGGTTTGAAACAAAATCTCAACTGTATTAGAATTGGCAATATTTCAAAAATATATATTCAAGAGCCGTATTCAGAAACTTTGGGTTATTTCGCTTCAGCTATAGCAATAATGTTTATAATCTCAATGTGTGAAATGTGAAAAATAAGCATATGGAAAATAACCACAAGCATGTCTCAATGCAGAAACGGTTCAAATTCAAATGGACCAAATTTAGCCAAGGGAGGAACAAGGCTTATGATGATCAAACGAATTGACTTGTATGGCGATGACACAGATGCCAAAAGACAATCGGGCAGAAATCCTTCTCACCTTATTATTTACATGCAAAAACCTTGAAAATATTTTTCACCTTGATGTAGTTAAGATGTGAATAGTTCATTACTGTGCACAAATTTTTGATTCATGAGAGAATTAAGTTTTGAAAATATCCTAATTATTTCCGACAACCTGTGTGTGAATTTTGCATTTTGGTTTGACTGATCTTCGAATCCTTACAAGCTAATAAAGTTATTTTAAAAATATGACGCCAGTGTGGTGGAAGAAACCGAGCATAGTTAGGGGGAAAGAACTCCTGCAAGTCACTTGCTACTTCTTTTTAACAGGCAAAAGTGGCCATGGAATCCAGAGCTGCATAACGTAGGAATGTTACAAAATCAATTTAAAAGCTCGACCGAAAAAA
Organism: Mopalia kennerleyi; assembly: GCA_034783855.1. Classification (NCBI taxonomy): domain Eukaryota; kingdom Metazoa; phylum Mollusca; class Polyplacophora; order Chitonida; family Mopaliidae; genus Mopalia; species Mopalia kennerleyi. Next base: position 7,581 of record JAVFBX010040511.1, on the reverse strand, counting down.
GTCAAGGGAGCCGACTTATATGGACAGAGTGGACCGATAATGCACTCGTAGAACTAAATAGCAGTGTCCAGTTGCTGAACCCTAAGATCAGTTGATAACAGCAGATTAACTCACTAATCTAGGATGAGACAAAGCCCTACATCATGTAATCTGATCTCAGGACTAAATTTAATAGCTCCTTTACCAACTGACACCAGGAAAGTGACAAATAGCTGATTAAATCTCAAATTGGAAATACTTCGATGAAAAACCACTATTTTACCTTAGTATTTCCCCCAATAAATTTTGTCATCAGTTTGAAAAAGTCTCCTCACATGGTTACCATACTCTTGTTACAGTCTTATAGCAAGCTAAATTTATCATTGGCAATCACATAGTGCACTATAAATTCATTGGTGATTATATTTGGGCTACCTGTTGCCCCTTAACTATGAGAGCATCAGGGCAACAGAAAGCTCCCTCAAAGCTCTAGGACTTTGCAATAGAGTCTGCAGACTGAATAAAAAGTAGAAATTTTTCAATAAGAGACCAAAACATACATATATTCAAGGAAAGTTCTATATAACCAGGAAAAAAGGTGAATTTCTTAAAAGTTCTATTTTGCAATATATGTTCATTACAATAATATATTATAATATTCTTATTTTCTACAATTGACGTTTTAGTCATTATTTCTGTACCACTATTTGCTGTTCATATACCAACTAATCAATTTCTGTGGAAGGGGCGTGATTCTAGCAAAAGAGTCTCTCCTGCAATGATATATTGAATTTCAGTCCTACCTCCAGGATTATTAAGATAAATAAACAGACAAACGTTGGTCATAGAATCGTGCGGACTCCTTTAAAGTAATGCCAGACGAGTTCAAATGTGTATGATCAATGACTGCATGCATAATATTGACTCAGTTGTATCAATAGTATTCAGTAAATATTTCAGCGTTTTTTTTATCACAAACATAGTGAATAATTGTTCACAAAATTGATAATGCATAGAACAGCAGACATAATCTTGACCTAGTGTCTATTTTAAGCAGCCATCACTGGGGATACTGTAAATCACCTCCAATTTCCTCCATAGTATGGCCCATTAAAGTTATTTTAAAGACTTAGATATGGTTCCTGGGAAACAAATTTTTTTAATTTGTCTTCCAGGAACCATTTCTCAGTCCTATAAATGACCTTTAAAGTAGCTATAATACTATGGATGAAATTGGAGGTGATAATATGTATTACCATGCAATGGATGCAACAACAGCGCAGATGCAGGTCTAAATAGGCACGATTTCCCTACTCCACTGGGTTAATTAACACAGGAAAAACATAGGACCATTTTTACAGTTCCCTAACTGCAGATTTACCTATCCTGAATCATATTTCTGTGTAAAAATTACCTTTTTATGAGTAATTTCTGAACATTCTGTGCATTTTCTGCCTTTAAAAATATCTTTTCAAGTATTTACTGACCTTGAACGTTATTTTCTGATCACTATGTGTATTTTCTTATTTCATAAATTTCTTTTTGATTATTTTCTGTTGCCTTTACTCTTATTTCTGTCTTAATTGAGTATTAAATATCTATTTTTTGTGTAGTAAACTTAATTCACATGTTTACCTATTTGTGTATTCAGTTTAAATAATGTGTACAAAATACACCAGGTAGACAGGTCTGTAACTGGTACACATCAGACAAACTATTGTTGGGGTTAGTTTGATACATTATTAGTCCTTGTCTGTTGATTATTAAACCATTATGGAATTAAATTACAGATTTGGGAGAAAAATATATGTATTGATTGATTGATTATTGTTTTACGCCGTGCTTAAGGATCTTTCACTTATATGACGGCGGTGTATTCCAACAATAATTCACACTGGCGCAACCAAGATGTGAAGTGTTTTCATAATGTTGGAAAGTTAATTTTCCTCCATTGCTAAGTCAAGACAGAATTGCTACTCTTCAAACAAACTGCCCGTAGCCAGAGGGCTATATATGTATTGAATACATCATTGTGAAGATCATCATTCAATCCTACATGATCCTTCTGTTATGAATATTTTTCATATTTTAAATTGGGTTAGGAGGAGATAAAATTTGTTTGGCGGAAAAAAGGCATATTATGGCCCCCTGGAACAATATAAGCAGATTAACCACATAGAGTTTTAAACAAATTTATTACGTTTTTTATTGATATTCTGAATTATGTTTGATTAACGCATGCTCTACTTGACGTGGCGCATGCATGGCTGTATTTCTTGGATAATGCATAGACAGTGTTGTAAATTTTAATACGCTCAAGGTTGAATAAACATCTGATGGTATGTACATTAACATGATCCAGTTTTTTTATTCAGAGCCCCATAAAGTATCCATTTAGAGTTCATGAGCTGTCAAGCTGATTTACTGTATACGGTGAAGACAGAAAACAATGGTGAATTGAGAGGAGGATTTCTGAAGATATGACCTTTGACAGTTTCTTCATCAATGCGACCATTGATAAATAGAAGAGTGCAGGGAATTAGCATCTCTGTATTAACTCAGGACAGGTAATTTACATCAGACAAATACCTCGGTTTCGTTAATCTTTGTACCAAAAGACACTTTTTTCCAAAAGATCTTCTCATATATGCTGGATAATGTGTGCTAAGAATATTAAAATCAAGCATGAACAAAATCGATTTAGTTGTTCAAGTTAAAACTATATTTGATCTATTCTTTGTAAATTCTTATATGGAGGTTGTAATTAAATTTGCACGCAAAGCCAGGAGTATCTTACACTTTCCCACTTCTCAAAGATAGTCAGTGTTATATCCAAAATTATATACGGACAAGGCACAAAGACCCTCAGTCCACAACATACGGACACATTAGAATCATGCTCTAATCATTTATGCTCAGACCAAACACTTGTTGCTCTAATCATTTATGCTCAGACCAAACACTTGTTGCTCTAATCATTTATGCTCAGACCAAACACTTGTTGCTCGAACCATTTATGCTCACATCACTCACTGGTTGCTTTCACCATTTATGCTCACGACAAACACTTGTTGCTCGAACCATTTATGCTCAAACAAAACACTCGTTGCTCCAACCGTATATGTTCAGGCTTAGAGGCCACACAAAACAGACACACCACCAGTGCATAATCACAACCAGAACCTATTCATAAATGAGAATACCATTATACAAGTCTTTATTGGCACAGCTGTAAACTCTGAATTGTAGTAATCCAGGAGAACACCAAGTAAGAGTATTTTCATATAATATGTGGAGAGTTGTTGCCCACATGTATACATGTACAGTGTAGTGTTTTATAGCTGTTTGTTTGTAAATCAAAAACATTAGACATGTTACATAATCCTTGGTCACAATTACCGATTTCTCAAGTGGTTTTTCTCCTGTAATATTATATTCACTGACATTTAGGGTCAACTACTACAGTTTCACACGGATCTAAGCTTTGAACTGTGGAAAACAGACTGTCTGGCTTATTTAAAACGCAATTTCTGGCAATGTAAAGAAGAAAGTTTCTTTAAAGTTTCCTAACAAAATATGATAAAACAGAAAACTTAGTACCACTGACTCCTAGCTAATTTTATATTAATCAACATACTTTCTGATATTGTCAAAGAAATTCACTTACCCATGAAATGCAAGACAGTTGAACTATTTTTAACTAACATTAGGAAAGTCATAGATTGAGAATTGTTTGATAAAAAGTTACAGTAGATCGGCCTAGCCTGGAAGAAAATTAAGTGTATTATAAAGAAAATTATTTTTTTAAAGTTATTTCTTACCAGTATGTGTATTTTTGTGTTACAGCATAGCATGGAATTTGAATTTCTCTGTGTATTTTCATGTCATATTGGTGTATTCAAGATTTGACTAAATAATTACTATGTGTCATGAAAGAAGTCAATATCTAAGCAACCTGCAAACAGTTGGATATTATTGAATAAACTTAGCCCAATCTTATGTAGGATACTGTATTAGTAACATACCATGGATACATGGAGTATAATAAATCATTTAGAAGGTTTAACATAGAGTTGTGAGCAAACAATCCCACCCACTCACACCAGTACCTGACCTAATTCCTTTCTTCATACCCAGTCCGCCAGACTTTAAATATCACCCCTAATATACCACGATCAATAGTGCATGCAGACTCCATGTAATTATCCAAATCAACATGGTGTTGACTAATAAAACACACAATCACTCCACCAGTATAAACTTGATCCCTTTTAGAGAAATCCGATTGTTTTTATAACGATACAATGTCTCATTTCTAATTTATTTTCACTTACATAAGTTTAATAGTTTTATTTCTCTCTGCAGCTAAATTTACATCACTAATTAATCTGTTTGCACTTAATTTGAGAGTACACATTCTACAATAAACCATAATACATGACCGCTTAAAGGTGTATTTTTGTTATATTCTAATCAGTTTTATAAAGTTTATAACAAACTAAAAGCTGTTTATGGCCACACAAATTTTATTTTATAATGATCTTACCATACATTAAAGTAAACTATTTTTGTTCATACTTTTATTAGTTGGAAAGTGTTATGCACTTGATGGATTTGGGGTCAATTTTTCTTCAACATTTTGTTTAGTTTCCCTGAAATCAGCTTATCCGTTGTGGTCTTTCAGGATAACTGGGGCTTGAAATGGACAGGTGTTTGAGGGAAGTGTAACTCCATTAGCCAATGCAGTTACATAATTATGTATTACACGAGAATATCAGACTACTCAATAGAATATTAATTTGGCTTAGTGTTAGATTGAATTTAGACTTTAATAACCAATCTGTAAATGCCTTTTGGTTCAGTATTCCAAATTTACATACTTATAATACTGAATATCCTTTTTTCGTCACGCAAATTTTATGGATTTATACGATTTCTACTAACTGAGCAGAGAAAAGAGTCCACTGAAATCCTTTTAAGAAAAACTCTACAAAACAAACTACTTTATTTGCTGTAATAGCAATTTCGTCTGAGAAACAAAGCACCAAAAAGGCACTTTTTATGTAAACATTTATTCTATTTGCAATAACAAGATGTAATAGTAATAATACAACAACCAGCTACACTGCTCAGCAATACGCTTTGAGTGAGTGATTTACTACAATTTTCACTTAAACCAAGGTTTGTTCGTTTGGTGTTTAACGTGATACTCAAGGGTATTTCCATAGATTGTCCGCTTCACACTGCTCCTGCCTAATTATGGTGGAAAATCACGAGGGAACCTGTAAAAACCACCCCAGCGTTTGCCGGAGCCACATCATGTAACTCACTCATATACCTGATGGTCGACTGATGGGACTCAATCCCGTGAATGGTACATGGAAGGAGGATTAGCAAGTGCACACTAAGCCACGGCCTCCACTTACACCAAGAATCTGAAAGAATGAATTAACACGACTGAGTTCACTTACCAAACCCTTAGGCGCGTTTCTTCTGAAGAACGCTTTACAGGATTCACACGATATGGCATCAAAGTTATATCCAAGAGCTCTATCCCCACAAACGCCACAGTACTTGTCTTCTTTCTGTTTGCGTCCTTTCAACGGTGGAGGCGTCTCACTCTGTGGGTGCATGGGAGAGTAATGATGATTTGAGACAGACTCTATACTGCTCACTTCCTCAAAACTGAAATCATACAAATACAAACAGGATATAAATTCACTAGCTCAAAAATTGTATACATTTACAAAACATATCAAGCCCATATCCAGCATGTACTGGATGTTTGCGGATGGGTGTTTTATTTAATAACTTGTGCCGAAGTTTCTAAAAATGATAGTATTTCATTCATATGGTCACATCATTTCTTGTGAACTTATTTGACAATTTTTCAGTACGTGTATATTATCAATCGAGATGGCCAATGCTCACAACATGAATTACAAACTGTAAAAATAAAGCATATTAATTTAAAACAGGAAGTAACACATCATTAGTGTCACAATATAAACAAAATCAGAAAGCCCAGGTTATGGCTGATAAAGCTGGCATTTCTCGTATCATACAATATTGTTTATTGCATGACTACATGTATCTGTGTGGTTTCCCCTGTCACTCTATTGTACATGAGCAAGCATGAGTGTGTTAGAGGTAAATATCTCTGTAAAACAACTCATAGGATGAAAGGAGCAAAATCAGGGACTCGACAGCCTGTGACACGCTTTCTAAACAAAAGACTTTATGGAAGGTGTTTGTCCTATACATAATTTCTCCCAATAGCTCCCCTACTGACGCTTCAGAGATTTTTGTGAACGGAACAGGCTTGGCCAAGTTGAAAAAGGGTATGGTTGATAAAAAGCCAGAGGCAAAGGAGAGGTTTGTCGTAATAGCAATGGAAATAGCAAAATGGCGAGTAATTGATATGCATAATGTCTCCTCCCTTGACCCTCATATCAAGAGGCTGAGGATAGATCTATTTCACAAGAGCAATACAAATCTATTTATTTTATTGGGCATTTTGCACTTTATTATACATAAGGCTATTTCACTTGTAAAAACAGGGTGCTAGTGCAATGACAATCACAAGGCACCATGTAGCTCTTTGGGCACTTGGGCAACATTGTCTGTAAGAGTAAAAGGGCACTGTGATTGCCTTTTTTAGACTTTTGTGAATGGAAAGATAACTGATATCTCCATGTCATAAATGCGTTATTTGATGGTGAATACCAAAGCATTTAACATTCCAGTGTATGACCAAAAAGATAATCATATTTAGACTTGATCAAATTCATTGGTCTGCTCAATGTTTTAACCTGGTCTATGAAGTTACACCTATTTCTTTTACATTTGGATTGGATTTCTTAACCTTCATAGACAATAGTTCAAGAAATAGCAAAAATGCCTTCGATTGTTTGTTTGTTTGATTGGGGTTTAACATCATACTCAAGAGTATTTCACTCATACAAAATTGTTTTAGAATATACGCTGTAATAATTCAGAGAAAAACGGAATGCATGAACTTTCTTTGCTTATAAACCAGCAAATGAGTTAATACTGAGCCCCAAAAAAGAAAAAAAAATATGACAGAAAGAGTAAACAATTAGGCCACAACACAGCAGAAATCTGAGGCACAAGCTAAATAAACAATAGTGTTGTATGGAACATGATTGGTGGCCACATGAAATAACATAGGTCTAACAAACAATGGGTTGAACCACATGGTGTTAATACAGACAGGAGGCCCTGTCAGGTCAAACATGCCAGGCAACATAAACCCCCAGAAACTGCCCCAGTATGCTGAACAGACTCCACAGTATAATTATAGAGCATCAGGCAATACCTATTGACTACCTCAATAGTCTCCCACGAGCAAAAACAGACTACGTTAATTGTGGTCTTATGTGTTATTGAGGATTATTTCACTCATATATAAAGGCAGTTCAGTCCAGAATATGATTACCATCCTCATTGTCTTTGTTTGTTTGGAGTTTAACATTGTACTCAAGGGTATTTCACTTATATGACGACGGATTGTCCACTACGCACTGCACCTTGCCTTATTACGGTGGAAACCTGTGACTCGCTCATATACAGGATGGTCAA
>JAVFBX010040400.1:0-17600 GCA_034783855.1 Mopalia kennerleyi | reverse complement strand
ACGTACAAACAGATAAGCTTTGTTTCCCTTTAGCTCTGAGAACACCAGGGCAACAGAAAGCTCCTCTTTTCTCGCTTTTTACGATCGGCCGAGGAAGCCGAGGGAGTATTCTGCTGGACTGGCCAACCCGCTCCCCCACGGGGCTAATAAATGAAATGAAGCTTGAAATGGATTTAGTATGTGTGGTTCCAAACTGGCAGTTGTATAGACGAAAATCGCTGTTAGACATAGCATTACTATAGCATTAACTTACAGGTTGAGTGGGGTCTTGTGAAATTGGGCAGGGTGGTAAATTGATTGACAGAGGTCGGAGTTCAGGAGACAACTGGAGAGAGACTGGTGGTACACAGGCAAACCTATACAATATAACATAGTCAATCATTTTAACATTATATTATCTTATTTCAAAACAGAATAGAATAGTGCCCCCTTTTATACACTCTGGTAAGCTTGTATGTTTTTTGGTTTATAATATATATATTGTGCATTTAAAATTTTCTGTAAAATTGATAATTTCTAGCACATCAACATTTTTTTATTTCTTACATTTATAAGCACAATTTGTATTGATTATTTTCAAAAAGTTTTTTTAAAAACTGAATAAAGAGGCCTATTCAGCACAACTTAAAAATAGAATGTAAATATAAAATGTAAAGAAATCTGTATGGTTGGAAAACAGATCAGTGAATTTATGAACAAAAAATGGCACAATTTATCAAAATGATGTTTGCATATATGCATAATCAAGCCAACTTACTGAATTGATGATGTGGTTTTTGCAGGGAATTCATTCTTAGTTGTCTTGTCATTACCAACAGCCAAGGTCAGTCTCTGAGGAAAGGCAATAGAGAAGGCAGGTCGTTTTATTGTAGAGAAACAAAATGTTGCAGGACATTCAAACTCAGTTCTTTGACTAAGACTAAACCCCAAATTTTCATCCGGGTAAAGATTTATAACAGTTACAAGATATCAAGATAGCTCAAATGCAGCTTATCATAGATATATTTAATAAATGTACAGAAATGTGACATCAGGGATGAAACCGGAGAAGTCACCTTTGGTTTGAACATAGGTTTGTTTGATATACACATGGTGAATTCACTCATATCATGCCGTGGCAATACATGGGCTTATTAAACCACCCTTGACCTCACTGGACAGGACAACCATTACTAGAAAAAACAAAGGAGCCGCTTCAGATCAGCTTCGCGCGACAAACGGCTACCCCAAAAACAAACACAGTAGCTGCCAAGTACAACGTTTTATAGATTCTTATGGATCTATTCAAACATTTTCTATAATTTGATCAGTAGTACCTTGTTACTTCTAACAGTTGGGACAGAGAAATAGGCTTTATCACAGCGGGTCTTACATGTTATTTCTATGGACTGTCCCAACTGCTGGAAGTTATAGGGTAGCTATAAAGGGATGCAACTGTTTACTCAAAATGAGCATTTGGCCAATACAGTCGACTTTGTTGTATTGTTTATATGAGAGGCAAGGTAGATAAGTAAGAGAAGTATACAACAGAATTCCTTTTTACCTTTCCAATGTGAAGAGATTTCTCTAGGACATTTTTTTTTACAAGAGTTATTCCCCTTTAGTTCTGAACTTACCTGTTCTCCCAAATCCCGACACAACACATGGAAAATGTGGAAACTCCCTACAAAATATAGAAATATGGACAATGAATAAAAACTAAAACAGAGTAATTAATTATTATGAGTAAACAGTTACTTTTAAGAAAATGATTCTTCAAGAACAAATCATAGAGCTCGAAATCACGGTGTACACATTATAAAGGGAAATCCTACAGGAACAAAAATAAATGACTTGCCATTTTTACAATTACCAAAAGCCACAATCAGAAAAAAAAGGTTTGTATTCATTTTTATTTATCCATAACATGCAATATGGTATGGTTGAATGATAGCCTACCCAGTAGCCAGACATTCACTAAATCATTCTTTCAAAAAAAAGAAAGAAGAAAGAGTCAGTAAAATAGTAAAGAGCCAGTAACAGTATGCTATTTGACAGTTCTCCAACTCAACAAGGCACTGTACTATTGTACATGGAGTTCTCACTATAGTATGAAAACTAAGATACGCGACAGGTTGGGTTTTTATGCTGCAGTAAGGTTTCCTTCACTCATGCGCTAATGTACAATGGCTTTAAGTTGAAACAAACAGCTAAGTTCGATCATACAAGAAGGTAGATTACAGAGCAATAGTTTGTCCTGCTCTTTAGCTCAGACAAAACCAGGGCATCTGCTACAGACTTTTGTTTTTGTTAAGATTTGCTCAGTTAGACAAATGGGTGAAAGAAATCCCCCATTGCATCACTGGCAAAACTAAAGACAAGACCTGACAATCACAGGCACAATACAAAGTCATCACAAACAGAGCAGCTTTGTGTTGCCCCTTAGTTCTGAGAGCACCAGGGCAATAGCTCTCCTCCAACTACCCTAACAAAACTTTGGAGAAACAGATGAAATGCAACAAAGTTTAAAAAGAATGGGAAGTCTGGGGGAAAATGCTCACGTAGAAGGCTGGGGTCGAATTGAAAGAAAAAAGTTGGGTGCACCCAGAACACCTAAATACTTTATTAACAGTCTTAACATAATATTCTGGGTGCACATAGATAAATCTGGGTGCACAAAGATAATTCTGGGTGCACTGGTGCACCTATGCACCAACTATTTCAAACCCTGCGTAAAAGGGGAAGGAGAAAGGAGCATTTAGTTTGTTTGTTTGGAATTTAATGCAGTAGTGAAGGTTATTTCATACTAATGACAACGTGCAAGCCCAAGGAGTAAAGGAAACAAACCTCAACAGCACTGGTAACAAACAAAGGCTAGATATTCATAAGATAGGACAATCACAAGAAATACTACAAAAAAAGCCACAAAACATATCAGTGTCATATCGCCCCTTTACACGGAGATCACCAGGAAGATCTCGTCTTAGAAAAAAAAAAGAAGGGAATTACAACAAAGGTTACACAGAAAGAACTGGAAGGAGCTGGAGAAGGAAAACAGTGTTTGAATTATCATAAAAATCTGAAAATAATTAATTACGGAAAAACTATATGATTTGCTAGAATTAAAAAGTGCAAATTTTTTTTTTCCTGTTCCACAAATGTTTCAAAGTGACAATTTACAGATTTATTATTATATAAACATTTACAATTATTAAACTATTAGTAATGTAATATGCTGTACATGCATATAATGCTTGTATCAATTTATTGTAGAAAACTTGAAAACCATATGTCCTATAAAGTGCAAGAGAGGTGTATTCACACATAAAAGGATGCACTTAGAGAAAAGCATGGCATAGTGAATGAGACCATAAAACCTAGAGTAATGGAATACCCCAAAAATGACTAAAAGAGAAGCATTGTTTTTCAAACAAGAAACCAGAACTATCTCTAGAATTTGATATTATCTGCCACCCTCAGATTGACTGATTGATTCATTGATTAGGGTGAGCATCCTATTCAAGTGCATTTCACTTAAATGACCACGGAATGTCCACTTCACACTTTTCTTGCCTAATTACGATGGAAAAACGGAGAAGAAACCTCATAAATCTACCACACGATTGCCAGTCAGACGGACTCAATTTTCTTAACGGTACATTGAAGTAGAATTAGTAAGCATGCATGCTCACCACAAAGCCATAGGCCCCAGTAACACTTCAAAACTTTGAATTTAACTTTAAATTAAATTTGATTGATTGGTGTTTTACTCAGTGCTTTAGAGTATTTCATTTAGATGACGGCAGTGTATTCCAACAATAATTGACACTAGCAAAACCAAGATGTGAAGCATTTCCATAATGTTGGAAAGTTCATTTCCTCCAGTGATAAGTAAAGACAGAAGTGCTACTTTTCAAGCTTCAGACCATGGTCCTTTACATATGATTTCATTGTCTTTTTATTTTTTTTATGTGCTTTTGTTATAATTATCCTTTCCATTCCCTAGTAATACTGTCTGAAAAAAACAAACTATTGTAAATAAATAAATAAAACAAGCCTCCACATGCATAAAATGATTTTTGAATTATTATATAAGACAAAAACGCTGCTCAGGACCCATATTATAGTTGAATTTTGGATTGTTGCAATAACTAAAAAATAATAATTATTTTGACATATTTAATTTTTGGATTAACAAAACAGATAAAAAAAATTTGACTGAATCTGGACTAAAAAAAAAAATGCTTAGGCACCCAATAAGCGGTATGTTTGGGGTTTAATGTCATACTCAAGGGTATTTCACTTATATGATGACGGATTGTCCACTTCACAGTGTTTGTCGCCTAATATGGTGGAAAACTGAGAGGAAACCTTTTAAAAACCAACCCAGCAATTGCTGGAGTCACATCGTGTGACTGATATAAATGATGGTCCACAGACAAACTCGATCCTGTGAATGGTAAATCGGATTGATCAATTGGTGTTTTACGCCATGCTTAAGGGTATTTCACTTATATGACAGCAATGGAGTAGGATTAGTAAGTACACACCCTATCCACAAAGCCATGGTCGCAGGACAACCAAATTAGACCCAAATATTTTCCTTCAGTGTCCTATGAGGACAGTATAACAGGTTGAAAGATACTTCCCTTAGCCAGAGGCTTTAAATCTCGAAGTATGTCACAAATGTTCCCATTTTTGAACTGCTCTCATACACCCTTAAGATAAAGCCTTGTTCCAATCATGTTGAGATTTTGGCTTTGAGCTATTTTCTTCAAATAAAAAGCATCCATCAACCTCAAATTTATAACCATAAAATGACTCCTAAATAATAAACTAATGTTGCAGGACTACACAGCAGGGGCTTAGCCAGAAATCAGAAGTAGTGTGTCCAAAATGGTCATTTTGCTTCACTTTTAAAAAAACTGGGCTTCCAATTTTGACAGTTCTCCTATCTCTTGCATGTTAAAGTTTCTTAAAACAGGGAGTCCAAACGAGGCAATTGTTCACTTCAGGGCGTCCACTTGGATGGGGGGACGGATGTCTGCAGGGGTTTTTATAGGCACGTTTTCATCAGGAATACCCCGATAAAAAAGGACGGCAAATTTAGTTTTTCTTAAATTTGATCATCAGTTTTGTTTGAGAAATTGAGTTTTGGCTTATTTCGGCCACTGGCAAGCTATAAAATTCAGAATTTGGTAAAATTGAGTATTAGTGCATTTTGTTCGCCAAAGGGGCGCTAAAAAAATTGAGTTTAAGGCAATATCAAATTGAGTTTATGAGAATTTTTTGTCTATATTAACCCCTGGTCTGCTTAAGCCCTTGCTACACAGTGTTATTAACTTGTTGTATCAATAATTTCTTTCAAGCGGTGAAGAAAAAGCAGGAGAAGCGTTGGTATAAATTACCAGTATCATCCATTGGCGTTAATGGATCTGAAATATTTACGAATTGTTAGAGATTTTATTTCTTGACTTGGTGTCTCACAACAGTAAGCATTGTCCTTGACCCATAGCAGCCTCAGAATAACAAAAGAATGGTGGAATCAATAAAAAGAACCACATTAAAGGTAGTTACAGGACAGAACAAAAATATAAATCCTTCAAAATTAAATATAATTGTATGAGTAAATAATAATACAAATTTACAGAGACATTGACAAATTAACAAAATAAAAAGAGACACAATACAGAGAAAGAACAAAATGAAAACGAAATACAAGCAACAGTATTTTTATTATTTTTTCTTTAGTCACAGGGCAGTGACTTTTACCCTTGTTTAAAATGTTTAAATATTATTTCTCAGTTTGATTAAACATCCTGACTTAACTGAGGAAGATGTAAAAGTTAGTGCACCCAGGTGTCACATTTACTTTATAGGTGAAATTAAATTAAAAAATTCAGACATGGCAATAGTCTGAACATATAAAAAGTGGCTCAAAATTGTAAAATAAATGTTTTAATACCATAAAATTATAAGTAAGACTTACTTTCAAGGCCGTAGGTATTGACTTGTTCCAATGACACTAATTCGTCCTTTTCAGGAGACACTGCAAAAAAAAAAAAAATCCAATTAAATTTATATGATAGGAAAGTGAAACCGAAGAAAGTTTATTTATTATAAAACGATACTCCCGTCTGAAAATTACTTGAAAAGGCTATATCACTCATGGTAAGGTGGTGTCTGTCCACTTCTGATATTTTCAAAATGTAGTGTCATCAAGTAACTGCTAAATAGAGTTATCAATTTCATCTTCAGCTTGAATGTTGTTTAAAATAAAAGATTATTTCACTAGCAGGAAATTGGTGTCCCTCCATTTTTCGGATGTAGTGTGTAATGTATCGAATGACTTACTATTCTGGAAGTATTTGGATGGATCCAGTACCCATGGGAGGGGGCCACCTTCAAACAGGACCTCTTTGGAGGAACCCACAGCAACCACTGCCACTTTCTCCGGATCTACAGGCTGCCAACCGAATACACAGTTTTATCATAAAGATATATTGTTATATTTATTGCAGGGACCATTCAGGTTTTACCTTATATACCTTAGGCTATAAAAAGTTAATGAATAGCTTCACATCACAACAAAAAAAGTGTTTCTCAATACCACCTGCAATGTAAAATTTGTCTTTCAATAAAATGTATTTATGAGTAATCTTATAATATGTTTTATTCAACATATTTCCTGAAGTAGTTGTTACATGTATCTTTAAAAAAAAAAAATCTTTGTACTTTAAATCATTCAATATTGACAAATACTTTTAAATTAACAGGCCGATTTGCGTCACATTTGGCAGCTTTGCTATCAAGTGTTGTTCACATTCGTTTTATAGACTAAAGGGAGATAATTCAGTTGAAATTTGAATTTCACCAGCTCAAACAGGTGATGTTATCTCCCTTAACATATGCTGTGAAGTACTGGGCATCTCGAAACAGGATGTTGCTTTTCTAGGAATGTTAAATCACATATTGCAAGCTATATTTCTCATGTTTCGTTTAATTGCCACAACCATGGCACTGCTCAGATCCTTCCCTCTCATTTACAAAGGATCAACATTATGTCTGTGGGCAATCTGCCCTACAGACAATTCAACAAACTTCACCGATTTTAGTGACTTTGCAATTACTGGCAAGGGTCATTATGAGTGCATTGACGTGCCAGCTGATTTGAAAACAGACTTGTTTCACTGTGTGGTATCAGTAAATAGCACTTAAACTGGACTATTCCAACAAATGCTCCCCTCTGCCATGATCGGACAAGTTTTATATATCTATGGGAGGTATTTCAAACTTGAACTTATTTAAGCTACTAAGATTAGGAATTAAGAACTCAAAACTGGAAAAACGACAACAAAGGACATTTCCAGAAGACAAACAGATATACAAATAACAGTAAAGACATTTTTTAGCCTCTTTAATCTATTTTCAGTACTTTAAAATTTATTTTTGCAAAAAATTAACAGAAAGTTTTGGTTAACAAGACCTACCTGTAAAGGTTTATAAGCAGCTATGGTGGCAGTTGTTTGTAACCTATTTGTCCAGTTCCCATGAACCATTGTGACCTCTGTACTTCCCAACTGACCAGCTTTGACCTCTAGAGTGGCACAGCTACCCTCTTTTATAGGAGCACGCACTAGTAAGAACAACAAAATTACTTTCATTTTTAACGAAGATTCATGTGATCAACTGCTAAGTTCACAAATTTGTCAAAAGACATGTTGATGCTTAAGAATTTAAAAAAAAATTCATTTTCAGTTTCAAATTGTTCAACTAGGAGAGTTTGTTTATAATATCATCAGACATCTAAATATTAAAATCGTTCTCTAATAATCAAAAATTAGATGCAAAATTGAGCAAATTGTTTAGTTTCCGAAGACTTATATCACATACCTGCGTGGTCCGAGAACACTGTTGTATCTGAGAAGGTAATGTTGAAGGCCAACAGATGACAGTCTGTCATGGAAATCTTCTTGCCTGTCAAAACAAAAAACTTAGTGAAAAGTTTTTTTGTTGTTGTGATTTAATGTTGTAGCCAAGAGTATAACTTATAGGACAACAGATTGTCCAATTCATAATGTTCCTAGCTTAAATCAAGAGAAAAACATAGAGGAAACCTTGCTTAAAACACCCCTGCCATATTTACTGGATGGTTGAATCTGTGACCGGTACATCAAAGTAGGATTAATAGGCAGACACACTACGAACTAAACCATGGTCGTATGTGAACTAGTAATAGGGAAGAATTTGAAAACATTTTCAGTAAAGACAGACAAATATTCAATGGATTATAGGTTTACTTTTTTTCGTGATCCACACAAAAAGCTTATGTTACTTGTACAGACCTGACTACCTTGAAATGATTGTTTGTTTGTTTGATTGGGGTTTAACGTCGTACTCAAGGGTGTTTCACTTATGTGACGACGGATTTTCCACTTCACACTGTTCCTTGCCCTATTTATGATGGAAAACCGAGAGGAAACCTCGTAAACCACCCTCGTGATTGCCAGAGCCACATCTTGTGACTCACTCATATACCGGAGGGTCGACAGACGGACTCGATCCTGTGAACGTTACATCGAAGTAGGCGTTAGAAAGCATGCTCGCTAACCACTACGCCACGGTCGCGGGCCCTAATGGACTATGGAAGATAACCAGAAGGTAACCCTGGCTAATAACACACCCTGAATTGCCTGAGCTACCTTATGTAACTTTTTCATATAGGCTGGTCCAATGAGAGACTCCAATGTGAAAGCAAAACATCTAAGGAAGATCAGTAGTATGAAACACTAATTGTCTGGTATTTTACAGCGTACTTTAGAGTATTTCACTTATATGAAGGTGGGGTATTGAACAATAATATGCACAACTTTAAAATGTGAGGTGTTTTAATACTGTTGGAAAATTAATCTTGTTCCAGTAGAGCTGCCTACCCTAATAGAAATTTATGTGTCGGAAAATTCTTTTTTAGGGGAGTATTTTCTTAAATTATGTGTATTAATGTGTTACAACATAGCATAGCAATTTAATTTATAATACTCCAGAATACACTGGGTAGGCAGGTCTGCTCCAGTGCTAAAAAAGACAGCATTGCTACTTTTCAAACAAACTGCCCTGAGATGTAGGGCTTGACACGCTAACGACTCAGATCTGACGGAGGGCTATTGGACTCGATGTTTATTGTGCAAACTACAGAGCCAGAATGAGGCGTGAACATTTGGTATTTCTAGCAACAAATAAATTATGGAATCTTTACTTTAGGATAGGTCTTCCGACATTACTACAACAGGAGGACACATGATTTATAACATGAAGGGAGACAATCCTATCCTAATGAATTGATACCTTAAGGGAGATAATGTCTATAACGAATTATAACTTTAGGGGAGATAATATTATTATAACAAGTGATAAGGTTGTCAATTATTAAATATTATGTCAAGGGAGGTAATCTTGTCAGAATGAATTATTATGTGAAGGGAGATAATCTGTATAGGTAAATTATAACATTAAGGGAAGTAACTCTGCCTTAATACCTGGAGAGAGGTAATCCTGTCATAATGAAGATCTGTCATCTCATGATCTGTCAAAGCTTCACCTGTTTGATCATTAATCTCAAAGCCAGCATAAAACTCTAACATCTCCAGCAACTGAAACAATAATTCACTTGATTTATTTAAATACCTATTACTCACTGTATTTTCATTTACCAACAATAAATATCATTTTATTACTGCTGAAAACATGAACATACCTACATGTAAAGAACACTACTCTCACACATTGAGACGATACAAATTTAACACTTAGCAAAACACAGTTTGAAAATACAAACTTAAAGATGGATACTATCCAACTTTCTGACTGGTATTACTTCTGACAGCATAGATATACCATCAAAAAACTTCCCTTTAAAGATGGAGAATTTTTTCTGGTTGATGGAGGTCTTTTGGCATACTTGAGGTTATTACACTTATATGACATTGTGCCAGCCCAATGGGTGAGGGAAGCCACCCTCGGTACCTCTTGTCTCAAGCAACAAAGACAAGACAGGACAACCACAAGACTCAAAAACACAAAGGACGCAAAAAGAGATCGCCTTGTTGTTGTCCTTAAGCTCAAAGAGCCCTGTCAACAGAATGTCCCATTCCAACCTCCCTTCTTACTTCAGACAGTGTTTGAAGTCCTGTTAAATTACCTCTCTCAATAGCTTCCCTTCTGGTCTCTTGATGAGTTTTGACAGCCTGCAGCGGACGACCACATGGGAGTCGTCTAGCAGCACGTTGAGAAATCGTCGGGTGGGCAGTTGAGCTTCCAGGTCAACCATTAGCTCTATAAACCTTTCACAATAATGAGTTTTCGTCCAATCACAATCCCCTACAGCATTAGAAATGGCCAATGTTAGTTCTTTAAAAGGTACTATATTGTTTGTTTGATTGGGGTTAAACGTCGTACTTAAGGTTATTTCAATCACATGATGACGTGCCAGCCCAATGGGTGAAGGAAACCACCCCACTGGCAACAAACAAAAACACCAAAGGACAAATACAGGACACACACAGGACAATACAAAGACATCACAAACATATCAGCTTCCTGCTCCTCTTTAACTCAGGGAACAGGAAGCTCCCTCCAACCACCTGCTAAAGGAACTATAAAGTCACTTCTATAAAGTACTGAAAGTGTGTCTGATTCCCTGATACATTACAAATGGTATAAACATGATGTCCGCCTTTCGTAGTAGTGAAAATATTCACACAGTAATAGGTTTGATGGAAGTTTAACACAGAACTAACTTTTGTCACAGATCTATGAATGTGACCATCTTCATTGGTTTAGCAAACCACCCCCTGATGCCACTGGGAATACAAAAAGACAAGACTACCACACACCGTATAAACAAAGATGTAAAAACAGTTCAGCTTGTTGCATCTTAGCTCAACAACAGCTGTGTGCTTGGACAGAATATTGGTTGGCATAAGCAATTGATGAGGTGTTTAACTACACTAAGATCAAATCTTGCCTTGAACAGCTAACTAATAACTAAACAAATGCTAGAACAATTTGTGCTGACAAATGGTACCGGTAGATAAAATCTCAACGTTTACCTTTGGCTGATATTGAATCCAGTAGTTTGAAGAATTTCTTTATCAAATTAGCGAGAAAAGTTCTTTCAAAGTCCACTTTCTTCCTGGAATCATCGTCTAATTTCTTATCATTCTTCTTTATCATGTTCCAGAACTTCTTATATTTAGGGTGAACTTTAAATAGCTCGTCTCTCCTAGCCTACAAACAAACAAAACAAACATTGTCTTCAAAAGCAATAACAAAACAAAAACAAACAAAAAAAGTTTAAAGTAGAAAAAGAAAGTTTTTCTTGCCTCAACCAGGGTTTAAACTCGGGTCTCCAGATAGCAGGGCCAGCACTCTAGCGCACGGAACTAAAAGGGCTTAACACCAGAGTAATAACCTCCAAACCACATGTACATTCTTGGTCTGATATGACATGAACGAAGTAACTCAAACGGTAAAATGCTCACAAACTTTTGAATGCTGCATGAAATGAATCACACTTACTGGTAATATGTTAGTCCAAATAGGCAGGGAGACCAACCTCTGCACCTGTTCACGAATCAGATCAACCTCCTGAAGAAAAAAAAAGAAGAAGGAAATGGCATAATATTGAATATAAATATGTTATTTTTAGTTGTTGTTACAGCTGACATCAGAAAGGTCAGTGTCTTATATATTAGAATATTGGACAGTTGTAGTTTTTACCTAACATCGCAGAGATGGACAATTAGGTGTGCAATAACAAAAGTTATTTCCCTTGCATGAAGATGGACCATGGGTTAGTGCAACTACAACCACGAGAAACCTACCTGAAAGTCACTAGTAGCTTTTAACCTCAAAGTGTTGGCGCCCTAGGGCAAGCCAATAAGGTGGGGATGATTTATCTATATATTGTCCAAGATATGGAAAAACCCGACCTACTCATGATAATATAACGTAACTGAGGAGGAAGCTAGTCTAATTTCTATACAGCTTGATAACATATGATTTAGTATTTGTGATTTTTAAGTGTTAGTTTCTGTAGACCTGTGTCTTTGGCTTGTTTTATTTAATAAAATATATAAGGATTGGCATCTAATTATTAATATGATAATAATAAACAGACAGACCTATAGGTCTAATAACAAGTGATCGGTTTTTTCACAAGACTCAAACACACCTAAAAACAAAATCTTCAATCACTTACTAGACTGTTAAAACAGTGAACAATAAATAGAAGTAGTACAGAATGTTCCCTCAGCGATAACGTCTCATCAATACTGGCTTCAAGAATCTGGCGAAAGAAAGCTGGGAAGCTGGCTGGACTCGACTTGAACACCTAAAAGAAGCAATGTGGAATTTAAAAGAAAATTGACAAATATTGAGTTACTTCATGTTTTTTTTATGGTTTGTTCGATTTGGGTTTATAGCCATACTGAAGATTATTTCGCTGAAATGATGGTGTGCCAGACGGAAATAGACAATTTAAGCTCTGGGTCTGATTTCACAACGCAGTCTTACATTTAAGTCAAAGTGTTTGAAGGCCCTCAAATTCCTCAGTTTTGAATTTTGACATTTAATATTTTGCATTATTATAATAATGAAGGTAAATTACAAGTATTACTTTGAAACTAAGTTAAGATAAGTGGCAAATATGTCAAATTAAGTATTTTGACTTAAGTCAGAAAATGCTTCGTGGAACCAGTCTCAGGGCTGTGAATCAAGGCATATTTGTTTTATTTAGATTTGCTTAAAAATAACGAAATAAAATGAATAAATTGACAAAATAATACTTTCTGTTCTTTGTGATTAATTAATAGATTATTGTTTAACGCCATGTCCCAGGGTATTTCACGTATAGGATCGAGGTGTATGGAACAGAAACTGCCACACTAACACACCCATCAAATGTGAAGTGTTTTGCTCTGTTAAAAAATTTCCTCCAGTGCTTAATAAAGATGTATATCCATACTTGAAACATACTGACCATGACAGAGGGTGAAGGTATAATGAAACAATGAGCTTGTAAATCAAGAAATATTCCAATAACCCAAAGTGCTTATTAATACATGCTATTTTTACATTATGAAATTAAAACAAAAGTACTCACATCCCAGGCTGGCACTCTTTCTCTAAACTTCTCATTTATCATACAAACAATAGACAACATGTGGGAGTAAGTCGCCTGTAACAAATAGTGACAATAAAATAAAATGTTCTGATATAAGATATCGTTGTTTATTTGATTCAGATTTAAAACATCATGCTATTGCTATCTCAGTTTTACATGCCTGCTTTCTTCAAAACAGTTTAGACTGTTTGTTTGATTGGGATATACATGTACCACTCAAGGGTGTTTCCCTTATGTGATGATATATTTATGAAATTATGAATACTCACCTTGCCTTAAATATGGCATAATGCCGATAGGAAACCTTCTGAAAACCACCCCTGTCATTGCAGGAGTTTCCTTGTGTGAGTCTCTCACATACCTGAGGGACTCGATCCTGTAAGGGGTATATGGAAGGAGGATCAGACGGCCAACACCCTAACCAGCATCACAGGGAGTTTATAGAATATTTGTCCTGGTTCCTATCACAAATTATTTAGACTATGATCAGGTTTTTATACATTTTCCAGAACGAAATATACCCTACACAGAGCAGATTCATGTTTCTGCTTCGCTCTAAGAGCACCAAGGAAACAGGAACCTCCCTTCAACAGCCTCAGCCTGCCCAACCAATCGGATGTAAACAGAGTTTGGGTGAAACATTTACTGGGGTATAATCAGGGAAAGATAAAGTAATACTCTACCTGACCCTCTTTATAGTTTGGCCATAGATAGCTCTCCAAGTACTGACTGTCAACAGAGAAAACAGCAATTCAAAATGTAATACAGCACTTTAAAGTGGAAAAAATAATATTAAAGATTTCAACTTTTTTTCACCAATTTTTAAATGGTTAACTGCAAGTTTTTGTTTGTTCGATTGGGGTTAATGTTATACTCTAGGGTAATTCACCTATATGACAACAGATTGTCCACTTCACAATGTCAAACTACGGTGGAAAACCGAGCGGAAACTTCTTAAAAACCACCCAGGATTGCTGGATTATGTGACTTACTCATATACATGATGGTTGGCAGCCGTTTACTGCAACCAGGAAAATTTATTATTAGTGGTATTTTAATAGGATTCTTATTCCTTCTAATCTTAGAGCAAAACTCAATAACCAAGTTATCTGTTAGTTCTCTAGGCTGAAGGGCAAGCCTTTTGTTTCTGAATGAAAGTTTTCTAACTTCCAATAATTGTGAACATTGTTATCACAAAAGCTCTAATTAAACAAACAGGGCGAATTTGAAAAAAAAATTATTTGTTGATTGGTTTGTTTGTTTGGGGTTTAACATCATGATCATACCCAAAGATATTTCACTTATATGACGACAGATTTTCCACTTCATACTATTCCTTGGCTAATGAAGGTGGAAAACCAAGTGTAAACCTCGTAAGAACTACCACCGCGATTGTCGGACCCACATGATTAGAATCATTTATATACCTGATGGTTGACAGAGGAGTTTGATCCCATGAACGGTAAATTGGAGTAGGATTAGTAAGTGCACACGCTAACCACTAAGCCATGGCTACAGGCCTTGATGATTTTCAAACTCTCAAATTCCTTTGAATATTACCCTACCTGAATTCCAACATCATCACCCTTCTTGTGGAAAACCTGAAATATATATTAAAAAAAACGTGAATTTTTTGCAAGTTCTGCATTACTTAAATCAGGTGGAAAATCAAGATGAATCTTTGTAATGTCACTTTTGCCTATTGATGTCAAAAATAACTCACCTCTGGCCAGTGATCTTGCTACATTAATATATTACAAAGATATTTGTTGTAAAACTCTCTATTGATAACCTCTATTCATCAGATGGTTTTGTATCAGTGCAAGTAAACTCAACATGATAACCATTGTTACCACAGACAAGTGGTATCAAAGGAAGTACCCGGTTAATCCATAATTGCAAAATACACAACTGCAGTTGAAGGTGAATGTATCTACCAAGTATTTGTTGAATTCTGCTCCGGAAATGGATGGGGATGGTCAGATGACAAAAAAAGTGGTTAATCCATAATAGCAAAAGTCACAACTACGGTTGAAAGTGGATATGCCCTCCAAATTTCATAAAGATAGGCAATACAGTTTTCGAATTCTGGTGCGGAAATGTGTTGGGGCTGGCCAGACAGATAGACAGACAGACGAAAAAATATAAAAATGGTTAATCCATAATAGCAAAAGGCACAACTACAGTTGAAGGTGAATGGCAGACAGACAGATGGAGCTGGCAATACCAGAATTCAGCACAAATCTGCAAAATTTCAAATCTATAAAAAAAATATAATGACTTTTATCAAAAAAGTATATATTAAATTTGACATTACACTGGGGCCATTATAACAAATAATTCTATACAACATAGAAAAATATCTCTTACTTTGTTTGTAAAATCTCTTGTTTGTATACATCTTCAACAACCTAAGAAACAATTTTGATAATTAAAACACAATCTCTGAACAATGATTGACTGGTGGGTGATTGATTGAATTGTGGTGGTGTTCTATAACGATACATTACAGGCCCAGAAAAATCCACGTTCCGACGGCCCGGGACAACCTAATTTTCATGCCGGGCAACCAAAAAATTATGAGGAGGTTGCCCGGTCGGGCAAGTGAAAAAACTACGAATAAATACAAATGTATTGTCAATTACATGTATGAGTAAATATGTTAGCAATTATGAATATTTACGTCATTAATACTTTCCGCGGTTATAATATATCCGAAATGAGTGTGGGGAATGTGAACAGATTACTAACTTTCGCTGCTTCAGCCAGACATCGATCGAGCTATAAATAGAACTGGGCTCTTAGCAACAGCATTCCGGAACTGTCGTCAGCTCTGCGCGCGCACATGTTTTCGTTTGAGAGGGAAAACTGCCGAAGCTTTGATGACGTCCATTCAAAATAATGAGCGGAATACTGAAATATTTTGGCTCTCAGGCCGCGAGTAGAGATCGCGAGGCGTTACCTTTACCGACTACCAACAACGCCCAGTCAGAAGGCGAAACGGCTAAAATATCGAACCAGAAAAAAGGATAAGAATGTTTCAGGGAATTTTTTTAAATTTTAACGACCGTGTCACTTTAAAAATAGAAGTGATTTTTTGTTTGTTTGTTTGTTTGGGGTGGGGTGGGGGCTTGGTCGGGCAACCAAGATTAATGAGGGCAACCTAATCTCAAAATGATGGTAACTATTAGGGCCTGTATGTCATTAGCGCTTTAATTCGAAACTTGGTCATTTTATCCAACAGCGTTTGTTTGTTTGTTTTGTTGATACATGATCAATCTGCCAAGGGTTGTAATGTAGAGTACATGTAGCTAGGGATAAAGCTCTTGGCTAGAGAAGATGGTCCTAAACAGATTCATGTGACAATCTAAGGCCTTAAGTCAAGGTAACTACATGCTCACCAGATTGATGACACAACAATCAAGTTTTTTGAAGTTTTTCTCATTTGCAAAATTAATGTTCCTCATCACGGCCTTAAAAAAAATATAAAATGGATGGAAATTTCTTAGATGTAATTTTTTTATATAAAATAAAACCACTGGAATTTGAAATTTATAGATCTATATTGAATATATTTACTTTCAAATTAACTACTATCCTCATAAATGCAATAATTGGTTATATATTTTAATGAAATGCAATAGTTTTATACTACAATTTATATTTGTAGTTAAGGAACCACCTGCAAGTGCCACTTCTATCTAATCTTCGGATTTGAAGTAACTGGCATGGGTTTTGTTGATTTAAGTGACTATAAATGTTTACAATCACGAGATTTTATCTATATGAGTTTATCACAATGTGCAGAGAAAAGTAAAATGTCGGCATGTCTGTGGTATTGTCTCTTTAACCCTGCTAATTATTCTGACTAGTACCAGGGGGAAATAATTACTGTCTGTTCTGGGTCATTATCAAGCAGATGTTCTGACATTGTGTGGTTGTGTTCAAAGAGAGGTCCCTAATTACCAGCCACTAACTGGTCATTGACACATCACGCTGTAATCATTGGACCTGATGTAAACCTATGATTAACACATGTAGCATTATGAGCTGTCTGAAATCCACAATATACTGACTATTATAGAAAGACTACACGTAACAGAGATGTTTCTGATCAATGGTGATTGATTGGACTGTCTAGTGGTGCCTATCACCATACACTCAACAATGACAAGTTATTGGTGCCTATCACCCTACACTTAACAATGACAAGATAGTGGTGCCTATCACCCTACACTCAACAATGACAAGTTATTGGTGCCTATCACCATACACTTAACAATGACAAGATAGTGGTGCCTATCACCATACACTCAACAATGACAAGATAGTGGTGCCTATCACCCTACACTCAACAATGTCAAGATAGTGGTGCCTATCACCATACACTCAACAATGACAAGATAGTGGTGCCTATCACCATACACTCAACAATGAC
>JAVFBX010040289.1:0-17601 GCA_034783855.1 Mopalia kennerleyi | reverse complement strand
GCTGCAAACAAATCAGCTGGTACGCATTCGAGTACCCGCGCGCGACGTCAGCATTGCTCTAAGCAAACCTACGGATAGCAGCATTCTGAATATTCTATACACGAAAATTGACGCGCTGGAAAATACCCACAGCAGTAAAGTACTGTTGCGGCTGAAAATCGGCGAGCAGTATATGCTGGCTTGCATTACACGTAAATCCGCACAACAACTTGGACTACACGCCGGCATGAGCGTTTACGCGCAAATAAAAAGCGTCGCTTTGCTTAATCAAGCCTTGCCTATCGATACGCGCAGCAATGAGTGAACCCTCCTCGGAGCACCCGTTCGACCAGCTGACGCCGGAATTTATTCTGGATGCAGTTGAAAGCGTCGGCCTGGTCAGCGATGCCCGCGTGCTTACCCTCAACAGCTACGAAAATCGCGTCTACCAGGTCGGTATCGAAGACGGCGAGCCACTGATCGCCAAATTCTATCGACCCGATCGCTGGAGCCGGGAGCAGATTTTGGAGGAGCATCAGTTTACCGCGGAACTACAGGATGCCGAGATCGATGTGGTCGCACCGCTGGCGATTAACGGCGAAGACACTTTGTTCGACTACAAAGGCTTCTCCATTGCCCTGTTCCCCCGCTGCGGCGGGCGCACTCCGGACTTAGAAGGCGAAGGTGTACTCGCGGTGATTGGGCGCTTATTGGGACGGCTGCACGCGTTGGGCAGAACGCGGAAATTTGATCACCGACCTGCCATTACCCTCGAAGCCTATGGCGTGGAGAGTATTGAGTTTTTACGTGACAACTGGGTACCGGCTGAACTGCAGCCGGCATACGCAAGCCTCTCGACCGATCTGCTTGCATGCATGCAAGCCAAGTTAGCTGAACTAAAAGACATCGCCACGATTCGAACCCATAGTGATTTTCATATTGGCAATATGATTGTCCGCGACGAACGCATTTTCATGGTCGACTTCGACGACACGCGCAGTGCACCAGCAATCCAGGATATCTGGATGCTGGTGTCAGGTGACGACGATGCACGCGCGCACCAATTGGATGTTTTAATCAGTGCTTATGGTGAGTTCTACGATTTTAACTGGCGTGAAACACGCTTAATTGAAGTCTATAGAACCTTACGCCTGCTTTATTTTAGCGCCTGGATTGGTCGCCGTTGGAATGACCCGGCGTTCCCGAAAAGTTTTCCATGGTTCGACTCCCCCCGCTATTGGTCGGAGCATGTCTTGACCTTGCGCGAACAGCTCGCCTTGTTGCAACAAGGGAGTTAATACGATTTCTCGCGACACACATCTGGTGATTTTATTTTGATCCGGTACAATTCCTAGCTGATCTATTAGCGAGTTTACTAGTGTCCTGTGTCGAATAAAGCGCGCATACAGCGAGTCGCCAAGGGGGCAGCAGCGAGACGCGTTTTTGCTGGCATAGTGGGCCTACGTCGAGAAAGCGCACCGAAAGTAAGCGCGCCTAGGCGACGAAGCTGATGGGCCCTTGGCGGCTTGCCCTAAGGGAAGCTCATATTTCACGCTCTCCGGCGTCGCCTAGAGCACCTACTGTTGGTTCAGTTCTTGGAAAGGTGGCTTACATTCCCTGCAAACTGCGTCTTGTAGCGCGCGAAATATGAGCTTCTGTATGTACGCTTTATTCGACACTGGACACTAGCAACCATGCGCGTAGTAACCCGACTACTTTACATTTTTGGCGCTTTGGTATTGATCGCCTTGCTTGGCACAGCCCTCACCGCCTGGTTGACGCTGCAGAGTGAGCCACTCACACCTAGTGGTGCAATGCAAAACGGCAACGCCAGCCAACTCGACCTGATGCAATTAGGTCGAATCACTCCCGAGTCCACCCTCTTGCTCGAATTGTCGGAAGCCGAACTAAACCAGTTGGTGCAGCAGCAAGTGACGCAGGCCAATCCCACCATCGACGTGCAGGTCAACATTCACATCACTCCCGGCGTGGCCCAGGTAGCCTTCAGCGGCGCATTGCCAATAAGCATCGGCAGGCATTATCTGAACGTGCTCAGTCAATACAGTGTCGGCGACTCAGCACAGCAAATTCGCCTGACCAAGCTTCAGATTGGCAGCATACGCATACCCGACTGGCTGCAGTCTTTATTGCTACCGTACGCGTTGAACCAATGTCGCGCCAACAAAGATTGTAACTCGACCCTGAGCGCTTATAAAAATGTAACGCTACTTGAACTCAATGAGGGTGAGTTACGACTGCAGTACGCACTGGCAGCAGGTGGTGTGAATGGAGAACAGCAGAGTCTGGCCAGCGAAGCCAACCGTTTAACGCCCTATGTGCAAGAGTTGGTCAGCATGGCATTGGAGCAGCAAGGGGAGCGCTTGAGCCTGCATGTCGCCATGCGACGCGCATTCTCGCTCGCCCAACGGCAAAGTGTACTTAGCAATGATGCTATCGCCGAGAATCGTTCGGCGCTTTTGGCTCTGGCCGCCATGGGTGCCGACCCACGGGTGCTCGACTTGTTGAATATGGGCGCCATGCGTGACCAGATCGACCAATTGGACAGTCTCTATTTACGCGGCCGAAAAGACCTGGCTAAACACTTTCTCACCTCTGCCGCACTGTACTTGTTAGGAGGCAGCGAGCTGAGTGAGTACCTGGGAATTTACAAGGAGCTAGACGATGTCGACAAAGGCAAACCGTTCGGCATCGGCGACTTGGTAGCCGATCGTGTCGGTATTCGCATTGCGCAACGTGCTACCGAGTCCAGGCCCTCCGCGTTACGCATCCAAAGTCAGTTGATTACCTCCAACTCGGCAGACGCCTATTTATTAGCCGACAACACCATCGTTGACCTGGAAGCACGCTATCAAGTGGCTGGCAATATCAATGTGGTCGAACTCACCGAGCGGATCGACAAACTGCTGGCCGAGTTGCCTCTTTTGAAATAAAACTACATGCCATGTCGTCTTTGTCCGGCGCTACGTTGCGGCCAACACTGCGACCTTCTATACTTCAGCGATTGCTGCAACAAAGATTAGTAGGCTGCTCAGCCACCGTTTTATTTGCAGCTACCTTTTGATCGACTGGATGAAATGAGCCAACCGCAACAAATTTTGCTCGCGCATCCCGATGAGCACAACCTGTACCGTATTAGGCGCGCCCTGAACGAGCGGGGCTTTATCAACCTGATCGAATCCACGGGCGATCAACATACAATCAATGCACTCAATGAATACTCCTTTGACGCGGTCGTCGTCAATGTTGATTTGGGGGCGCTCGACGCTTGGCGCTTAACTCGCTTGATTCGCTCGGGAGCATTGAACACCAAGCCAAACACACCGGTGTATATCGTATCGGCAACGTTTAGCGAACAAATTGCACTAGCTACCGCCAAAGAATTTGAAGTAAACGCGTTTATACCGCTGGACCAGGCTCATAAATTGCCGCACATGATCGAAGACATGTTTAGCCGCGGCGATATCGAACCACCCAAGACGTCTATTTTAATTATCGAAGACTACGCCGACACCGCGAAGCTGGTAGAGCGCGTGCTCAAAAACCGTTTTGTTATTCAGAGCGCCAATGACGGTGAAGCCGGGTTGGAAGCGTGGAAAGAGGGCCAGCATGACATCGTGCTACTCGATTTGATGCTACCAAAGATGTCGGGCGAAGATGTGTTGCGCGAGATTTTGCTAATCAAACCGACTCAGTCGGTCATTATGATGACGGCTTTCGGCAGCCCCGAAAAAGCCGGTAGCCTAATCGCGGTCGGCGCCGTTGACTTTATATCCAAGCCGTTCCGTGCCGAGCAACTACGCCATGTCTGTAATATTGCCGCGCACCGCGAAGATTATATCGTTAGCAACCAGCAGTTTGAAGCCCGCCAGAAAGAACTGGCGTCTGAGAAAGAACGCGCACTGGTAACACTCAAGTCGATCGGTGATGGCGTGATTACCACTAACGCCAAAGCCGAGGTGGACTATCTCAACCCAGTGGCCGAGTACCTAACCGGCTGGCTGAACACCGAAACCCACGGCAAGCCGCTAGGCGAAATATTCAAGACCTACCATGAATATTCGCGTGTTCCCGCGGTCAGCCCATTGGAGCGCTGCTTGAACGAAAAGCGCTCCATACATTCCAAGTCAAACATCCTGCTGCGCAGCCGGCAAGGTCTGGAGCTTGTGATCGAGCATTCTGCGTCGCCTATTCGCGACAGCAATAATGATATCGTCGGTGCGGTCATGGTGTTTCAAGACAGCACCGAAGCGCGCAATCTGGAGAAACAACTCTCCTACCACGCCAGCCACGACCCGCTAACGGGTTTGAAGAATCGTCAGGTATTCGACCAGGAAGTGAGCTTGTCACTGGAAGACAGTCACAATTCTCAGGTAGAGCATGCGTTATGCCATATCGACGTTAACGAATTCAAGATGATTAACGAGAGCCGTGGCCACAGCGCGGGCGACAAGTTGTTACAGGAGGTTGCGGAAATACTCATCGACAAGGTGCGTGCGCCAAGCGACGCGATCGCGCGCTTGAGCAGCCATGAATTTGGCGTGCTGTTGCGCTACTGCCCGATCGATGCTGCTACGCGAATCTGCGAGAACATCTGCAAAGCGTTTGAGGAGTTTCTATTCAAAACAGGCCGCACCGAATACCAGATCACCGTTTCAATTGGTGTTGCACAAATTAACCAGGACAGCCTTGATTTCCAGGACGTATTCGCCTCCTCACAAGCCGCGTGTTACAAAGCGAAAAATCGCGGCGGCAATCGGGTACATTTTTATTCTGCGACCGATGACGAATTGTTGCAGCGTCGCAGCGAAGTGCAACGGGCTTCAGAAATTGTGCAAGCCGAGCGCGAAGATCGGTTCACGCTCTATTGTCAAAAAATTAAATCCTTGGCCGATCCAAGCGAAATCAGCTTCGAAGTGTTGCTGCGCATGCGCGGTGAAAATGACGAGCTAATTTCGCCAGCGCATTTTCTGCCGGCTGCAGAACGCTTTAATTTGACCGCACAAATAGACCGCTGGGTGGTACGCAACGCGTTTCAATGGCTGGCAGACAACCGCAGCAAGCTCGATTCGCTAAGCCATTTTGCGATTAACTTGTCGGGGCTTTCATTGAACGACGACAACTTTTATGACTATATAGCGCGGCAATTTACCCGTACCAGTGTACCCGCCGATAAAATTTGCTTCGAGATTACCGAAACCGCCGCCGTCAAAAACTTTAAACTCGCGGGCAGCTTTATCGATGCGATTCGTGAGCTGGGATGTCGCTTTGCGCTGGACGATTTCGGTACCGGCATGTCGTCGTTTGCATATTTGAAAAAACTGAAAGTCGATTTTCTTAAAATTGACGGTATCTTCGTCAAAGATATTCTGCAAGACCCTATCGATCTCGCAATGGTACGCTCGATCAACGATATTGGCCACGTCTCAGGTCTCAAAACGATTGCCGAATTCGTAGAGAATAAAGCGATTGAAGAGAAGCTGCGCGAGATCGGTATCGACTATGTGCAGGGCTACAGCATCAACGAGCCGCAACCGATCGCCGATACAATGCTATAGCCGACTAATCGGTCGGTACTTCTCTGCTGGGTTTGCCGGTATATTCGATATCGTCGCAACGTAATGGTAGGAAGGAACCATAGGGGCGATTGACGTTGTCGATGTAGCACGATTCGACCCCAGCAAATACGATTGTTGCGCTTAGGTTGTACGCTTGCTGCGGCGTTAATCCCTGGTCCGACAGAAATGCACCCATATAGCCAGCAGCATTCATACCTTCGTCAAAATTCTCGATCAAATAGTCTTGTATTTCGAATGCCAACTTTTCGTGCGGGCCGATTGGAAACTGCAGCTTCCGAGCATATTTTTCCAATACAATGACGCGTTCATCGCCCTTTGCAATGGGTCGGATATATCCCGTGATATGCAATCTGCCACGAGTTTTTTTCAATTCCTTGTCGATGATTTCTGCTACCGACATGCCGCTTTCAAAATTCTGCAACGCCAGATTAATAAAATTAAGGCTTGCCAGCGCAGCCCCCGCGCCATACATATCAGAGTCGTTGGCGAGTGTACCGGTTGTGGTAGCGGCAACGACACTGCACTGAGTCTCGGCCGCTAAGGCGCCGATATGATTACACCAGATTCTGGGGTCTGGCCAACTCATGCACATATACGCCGCCTCACACCAACGAGCGAGATTCGGTTCGGCAAGTTTGCCTGTCGTGGCAAGCAACAAAAACTGGAAATAAGACACATCGCCAACGAGTTCTTCCAATAGATCGCGACCATGTACAAACACGCCAGACCCGATGCGCCAACCACCGATGCGGCTATAGATTTTGTTTCTTCTCTCGTCCCAGTATTGGGTATCGCTACTCATCTTCGATTACGTAGTTGTCATCGGTAATGAAGGGAACGGCCGTTTTTGGTTTCTTGGCATACTCCAAGCCATGTGCTAACAGGCCCGGCGCGCTCAGCAATTGGTAAAGCCCAACCCCAGCCAATGGCGTAAAACCCAAATCGCAAAAAATGGCGGCTGCAAAACCAGTCGGCAACACGCCCAGGCCGCGCACTTGCAAAACCTCGCTAAAGGTTTTGGCCCAAGCGAGGCAATCACCAGCAGAGTCATGTTCTGCAAATTCGTCCAACTTTGCCACTGTTAGTTCGTCGACGCCGTTGTACACCGAGCCGAAACCTGGAAAGATGCCTGGCTCAAGCAAGCCTTCCTCTCCCTCTTCGTATTCGCTGAGTATCTCGCCCGCTGCAACATTCCTGTGCTTTAACACAAACCACATCGCGGGCTCTACCTCGCCCGCTGCAGCGAAATGACCACCCATGACGGTCATCGCAATCGGCAACACATGCGAAAAATGCGTTTTACCAACAGCGGCCTGCACGGCTGCGCGGGTGGCGGGATGGCGAGTACCCGGATTAATAAGTGCAATAGACGCTCGCTCAAGAAGACTTGCGTGTGCTTTCGAAGGCAAGTCGCCTTTGAAGAGGAGGTACAAAACTTCTATGAAGCTTTTTCTCGCGGTAAGATCTTTGAGATTATAACCGTGGCAAAAGACTTCTTCGGCTATATAAGGGTTTGTGCTTGAGGGTTTTTCGTACCAAATTTTCGTTGCTTGTTTCGCAGTGTAAGCTTCGCTGCGCAGCTCTGCCTTGATTTTGGTAGGTTTTGTTTCTGCATCCAGGTCAGACATGCTGTTGAGCTATCCTAGTGTAGTGTATTGAACATAGCGCTGATATAGCGAGTCGCCACAGGGCCAGCAGCTAGACGCGTTTTCGCAGGCGTAGTGGGCCTACGTCAAGAAAGCGCACCAACAGTAGGCGCTCTTAGGCGACAACGCTGATGGCCCTGTGGCAACTCGCCCGAAGGGAGGCTCTATATCAGCGCTATGTTCAATACACTACACTAGTTGTGCTCTATAGTTGGGCTCGCTTCAAATGGTAGAAGCTGAAGAAGAATAATCTCTGCTTTTTCTAATGTCTATATCTATCAGCAGGGCAGGTGTCAATGTTGCTTAAATAGATCAACGATTCGCAAATGATTTTCCAGCAAGCGCAGGATGTCACCGCGAGCAACCATGCGCCGCATCAGCGTCAAGTCAGCTTCTGTTTCGACCAACGGAGACGCACCCCGATAGAACACTAGTCCGGCACTTTCGCGAACAACCAACAGCGACTATTATTGACAGAGGCACAGCAACGCCAGCATTCACAAATGCAGCGTTAGCACTAGCAAGTTAATCGAATAGGTAAAATATGCGCGGGGTTTTATCCATTTTCATGTTATCGCTAGTCATGGCGCTTTTGAGCGCCTGTGATAGCGGCGGCAGCTCGGGTGAGCGGGGCAGCAATCCCAATTCACCAATACCCGAAGTCGCTGTCGACACCTTCCCATATATCGCGGAGGCTACTTACGCCCCAGCGTTGAAGCCTTGCACCTACCAGGGAAACAACACCGAAGAATGTACTTTGCAGCGCCTGCCATTTCTAGGCCAGGAAAACGCAGCACCGGATATCGACGCCATTATGCAACGCGTACTTGTCTCGCACCGTTGGATGGGAGATAACTTTCGTAGCGTGCTTGCGGCCCTGCCCGAAGACTTGCTGCTAATGTTGCGCTCGGTCACGGCGGTTATCATTGCCAGCGATATTCGTCCTTCGTATTTCCGCCCAGACACCGGCGCGATTTATCTTGATGCTGATTACGTATGGTTGAGCACAGCACAACAAGCTGAGATCAGCCAAGACGAGGATTTTCGCAGCGGGTTTGGTAGCGCGCTGCAGGTTGCCCTACCGTGGCGCTTTGTGAAAAATGATAGCGCGGTCCGGTTACGCCCTAGCGCTAACAGTGATGGATCGCGCAGCGCCGACAGCTTGCAAATACCGCTGGCATTTTTGCTCTACCACGAGTTAGCGCACGCGGTCGATTCTATGCACCCGTCTCGATTCGACTCATTGGAAGCTACGCGCAGCGCAAGCTATTACGCTCGCTTTGAAAACGAGCTTAGGTCTACAACGTTTTCCGAACGCTACCCCTTGCAGTCGAAACTGATGCGCGACCTGGCTGACGTGTCATTTGCCGGCGAGGAAGCCACGTTATCTCAGCGGGCGTTACAGCCACCTGCAGTCAGCGATGAGTTTACGCCCGATGGCGCAATCACGTATTATGGCTATAGCACGATAAGGGAAGATCTGGCGACGGTATTTGATGCGCTGATGATGAGCTATCATTTCGGCATCGAGGAGGAAGTCGCGGTGACCAACAACCCAGGGCGTGGGGCGCCTGCCGCTGATTACACTGTCTATTCGGGTCAGCGTGGCCGTCTTAGTGACCCCGCAGTGATAGAACGTGCAGCGTGGATCGCCAATGAGATATATCCCGGAGTCGCATCAGATGTTGAAGCCCATTTACGCAATTTGCCAGCGCCTCGCGTATTGCGCCAGGACTCACCATTCGGCAGCAATCAGTTTCGAGAAAACTCGTTTAGCAACGCAGACAAGAATGGTATCGATAAGTCAACGAACATCCTGGTCGACGAAGTCTTCTACCTACTGCCCATCTGCGGCGCTCAGTTTTAGTATTTTCCCTCGGCGTGACAACGAGCGACTCATACGGTGGGGCTTCGCCTCCATGAGGCGAAGTATCTATTCCGCGACAATAGCCATTAGTTTGATAGCGTCCGCAGCCATAGCGGCAGAAGACTCTGAGGCACCTAAAAAACCGCGGTGGGAATTCGGCGCGGGGGTTGGCGGGCAGTACTTGCCCGACTATAGAGGATCGGATAGATACCGCGGCTTGGCACTACCTTTTCCCATGTTCCGTTACAAGGGCGATTTTCTAAAGGTTGATGACGAAAGCGTACGCGGTGAGTTTTTTAACAGTGATCGCATACAACTAAACATCAGCGCCGATACCGCGCTGGTCATAGGTGCTGACGATAACGAACTTCGTGAGGGTATGCCCGACCTTCTACCCGCATTCGAAGTGGGGCCTTCAGTTATTGTGAATCTCGCGGGCGATGAAGCCAAGGGCAGTTGGACCTTGCACCTGCCGCTACGAATAATTGGGGCGACGGATTTATCTAAAGCCGAATCCGTTGGCGCGGTGTTCAACCCCTCTATCGCCTACGAGAGAAAAAAATGGCTTCGCGACTGGAATTGGTTGGCTCGATTCGGCTTGCTATTCGGGGATGGTGACTACCACAGCTATTATTATGCCGTTGAGAGCAAGTACGCGAACGAACGGCGCCCAACCTTCGACATTGGCGGTGGATACAGCGGGGCCGTATTCAAGCTTTCGCTGCGCAAACGTGTTGGCCAGTTGTGGATGGGCGGAACCGCACGTTTTGATTACCTCGCCAATGCGGAGTTTGCCAAAAGCCCTCTACTGGAACGCGAAAGCGCCTTCGCACTGACGCTGGGTGTCGGCTGGTTTTTCAAATAATTATTTCGCTGCCAGCCGGCAAACAAAACTACATACCAATCCCTGTATAGTTCTCTACTTGATCGCGCTTCAACATACGCCGACCATCTACCAGCAGGGGTTGCCTTTCCAGCCTGCTTAACATTTCGGGCACCGCATTAAACTCTTGCCAACTCGTTACCAGTAACACCGCGTCGGCATTAGCTATCGCGCTTTCCAACTCCGTTACATATTCAATATCACTTACCCCAAATATCTTCTTGGCCTCCGTTTCGGCGATGGGATCGTAGGCAAACACCTTGGCTTCTTGGTCGAGCAGGGAATTGATAATGGGAATAGCCGGTGACTCGCGCATGTCATCGCTACCGGGTTTGAATGCCAAACCAAGAACGAGCACCTTAACAGCTGCCAAATCGTCGAAACGATCGGCGAGAATTTCCAGCATCTTGTACGGTTGCCTGGCATTAATTTTCACAACAGATTCCAGCAAGCTCATAGAAGCATCTTGCGCTCGGCCGTACGCCACCAAGGCCTTAACATCCTTGGGGAAGCAACTGCCGCCAAAACCGCAACCCGCTTCTATATAAGTTGTGATGGCGGGTGTTATCCGCGTACCGTCTTCCAAAATCGGGCTCAAACGTTTATCGAGATGCACGCCAGCCATTACGTCCTTAACATCGACACCACCGGTGGCAGCGCACAAGTTGCCTATTTCATTGGAAAATGAAATCAAAGTCGCCAGCAGCGAGTTGGCCGTATACTTAATCATTTCCGCGGTGCGGCAACTGGTTTCTAGTTTGTCGACGCCGTTGAAAACACGGTAGAGTTCATGCAAAGACGCGATGCCGCGCGGGTCGGTCGCCCCGAGCACAATGCGATCGGGGTTCATGAAATCCTTTATCGCTTCTCCTTCCTTTAGAAACTCCGGATTCATGCCTACACTGAAATCCTGGCCTGCGACTTTCCCGGACTCAGCTTCCAATATAGGCAAAACGACTTCGTCGGTTGTACCCGGCACAACAGTACTTTTTACCACCACCATGTGATAGCTGTCTTTTTCAGCCAAGGCCGCGCCTATTTCTGCGGCGACAGTTTTTATATAGCGAAGATCGATAAGATCTCCGTCAAATGGAGTGCCTACTGCGATAAGCGTGAGGTCTGATTCGAGTACAGCGTTATGCAAGTGGGTGCTTGCCTTGAGACGATGACCGATATTCGCGGCTAACAACTCTTCTAATCCATCTTCAAAGATTGGTGCTTCGCCATTGTTTATTTTATCAACTTTGTCCTGATCAATATCAATGCACACTACTTCATGGCCAAGATCGGCCAGGCATACACCCGATACCAGGCCAACATAACCGGTTCCTGCAACTGAAACTTTCATTATTCGTCTTCCGCCTCGCTATTCTCTTTATACCAGAGCATGGCTTTCTCAAGACCCTCATCAACGGTCACTTTCGGGTCATATCCCAGCTCTCGCCGCGCTTTGGCAATATCGGGGCAACGCCTGTTTGGATTGTCCACCAAATAGTCCTTATCTGCGCTTTCTTGAAAAACAGCCTTGCCTGTGTAACCAAAGAGTTGACTAGCTTGCTCTACCACCTTTTCCGCCAACACCTTCATACTAATTTCAGGAGCCTCGGTACCAATATTATAGGGCTCACCAGGGCGCCCCTTAATAAGCACTTTGTAGTAACCAACAATGGCATCGGCGATATAGCAGAACGTACGCGTTGGCGCGCCGTCAGACAGCATAACGATATCGCGCTCGTTCAGCACATCTCTAACAAAATCGGCCAGTACGCGCCTGTCAGTTATCTTCAAGCCAGGGCCATAATTATTAAATGGCCGAGCTATTTTAACTGGTACGTCGCGTTGCTGCGCGAAGTTGACGCACAGCGTTTCCCCATAACGTTTCGATTCATCGTAGCAAGCGCGTGGCCCGGTACAGGAAACGTTACCGCGATAAGTTTCAGGCGTCGGAATATTCTTCGGTGTTGGATCGCCATAGATCTCACTCGTTGAATAAAATAAAAACCCTTCAACCGGCGTCGCCGTTTTGCTTTGCACCACGCAATATTCAAGCAAGGTTCTTAAACCGTTAACGTTGGCGTCCATAGTCTCAATGGGGTACTGCCTGTAGTAAGTAGGAGAGGCGATAGATGCCGCATGGATAATATAGTGATAATCATCCATATCGTTTGGTAGTGGGTCGGTAATATCGTGCTTAACCAATGTGAGGTTGGCATTGTCTTGCAGGGCAGACAACCATACCGGTATTCCGCGCATGTAATTATCGAACACCGTTAACGATATATTCTCCCCGCTGCTTCTGGCGTTCCAATGCAGTACCGTTTGTACCAGGTAATGGCCAAGGAAGCCGGCCCCTCCGATGATAAGCAATTTTTTGCCGCCCATTTCAGAAAAGTCATCTTCAAGATGACTACATATATATTCGAGATCGTTGTCGATTACTTGTTTTGCACTGTCCATAAAAAACCTGTGAAAAAGAGTTACTTTGAAAAATGATCGCTCTGTTGTTGCCGAAGTTGCACCGCAACATTTTCCGGAAGTTCTATATCATCAAGCGTAATAACCTGGTCTTTGGGAATGTCTTTCTTCACTGTACATCCCACGGCAATGCCCATCGGTAAGAGGCTCTGCTCGGCAGTGATATCGGCATTTTCGCAAAGACCATAAGTCATGTAGTCACCGAGCCCATCCAGAGTTTGGCCTGCAGTCAGGTCGATTTTCGCCGCGGCAACCACGTCAACGACCGGACCCGCCAAGGGAGAAATCGCCGAATCGTTAAACAACACAACTCTCGCAGCTGAAAGTGCTACTTCAAAAATAGTCAGGTGATACGGCACATAAAAACTGTATAACGGCCCCTCGCCTAGCTTGCCGTAATTTAAATAATGGGCTTGCTGGGCGTCGCCGTCATTCGAAGCGTAGATAAACACGCCAGGGCTGGGTTTGGGGCCAACCACATAGTCCACAATGCCACCCAAGGCACGGAGCTGTTCAATATCGTAGCGATCGATCATGTCATCGATATGACCATCGTACTCGTAGCCAAGCATGCCTCTTGTTGCTACTTTCATGCCGGTGGCATTGGCCACAAGAGCCTGTTCAAAAGAAATTTTTGTGCCGTCGGCAAAGCTCGTCACCATCGCCGGTGTTTGCCCCCACTGCTTGGCAAAGCCTTCTTGCGTCGTGGGGTTGCGATAACGATCTTGTAGCCCCTTAATATTGCCACATAATAGAGGTG
Source organism: Mopalia kennerleyi (assembly GCA_034783855.1). Taxonomy (NCBI): domain Eukaryota; kingdom Metazoa; phylum Mollusca; class Polyplacophora; order Chitonida; family Mopaliidae; genus Mopalia; species Mopalia kennerleyi. The sequence continues at coordinate 4,394 of JAVFBX010040289.1, read as the reverse complement.
TTAGCCCCATGCTTTGTACAAAGCGGTAAAGATTCATCTGTACGGCGGGCTGGTCGCCGTCGCAGCCGGTAAAAATGACACCGGCGCGGTCGGCGTAGTGCTTTAGAATCGGCCCGACGGTGCCGTCTAGCTCGGCATTCATCGTCACCAGGTGTTTGCCGCAGTTGATGGCTTTCAAGGTGATTTCGGCGCCGAATTCTACATGGCCGGTAGACTCGATCAGTACATCAATACAGTCGGATTCACACAGCAGACCGGCATCACCGGTCACCACGTAGTCGCCTGCATTAATGGCCGCATCGAGCTGAGTCAAATTCTCGGCTTCTTTAACGCCATCCGCGCCCGCTAAACGGTAGGCTTCACGCGCATGCTCAACCGTTCTGTTAGACACGGCAACCAGGCGCATGCCAGTCACATAGTTCACAAACTGATTAATAATTCCGCGCCCCATAAAGCCCGCGCCAATCAGGCCGACTCGTACCGGGCGTCCTTGTTTTTCTCGCTCTTGCAAAGCGCTGTCTACTAAAATCATTGCTACGGTCTTTCCTTAAAATTGCTTAAATAAATGCTAGTATTCCGTAATGAACAAATTACAAAATGCCGCTAACGTCGCCGATCGAATACGAATCTACGACAAAAGTGCCAACAAGGCGTGTTTCGGTAAAAAAGGATAAGAAAATCAACGACGTTCTGCGTCGAAATCTACTCTCGGTTCACCTCGAAGTCAATGCCGCCAGTCGTAGTCTCGCTCTAGCGGGTTACTGATTCTTATACTTACGCTCATCGTTGCCGGGGTCATCCTTTGTCCCAGACCCGCAGAGCAAGACTTGACCAGGACTAGTACCCCGTCAAGGTGATATTGCCTAATGCAGCGTTAAGCAGGCCGTTCTCTGCAAGACACAGCAGCGAGGCGACAGTTAAACTAGAGCTTCGCAAACAATAGAAAGGAGCGATCCAATGTCGATTCATGAAGTTTTCATCTATTTGCGCGCCGAGAGTGCGGAGGATGCCATCGCCTTCTATCAGGCGGCGTTCGGTGCGACAGAGAAATTCCGTCTCGTCGAGCCGAGCGGACGCATTGGCCATGCCGAACTACTTTTCGGGGAAGCGACCGTTATGATCTCAGACGCTTTTCCTGAATATGACATCTTCGCGCCGAAAGCCGATGCGCCGAGCACCTTCGTCACCCATCTCCATGTCGACAACGCCGATGAAATGATAGAAACAGCGGTTAAGGCGGGTGCGCAAATTGTCCTCGATCCGCAGGACCAATTCTATGGTGAGCGATCTGGCACGATCCGCGACCCGTTCGGCTATGACTGGATGATTGGTCACTCCATCGAGGAAGTTACACCAGAGGCAATGCAACAACGCTACACCGAGATGATGAATCCGGATTAATGTAATCGGTTGACAGCGACACGACTGAAGCGCTACGCCGCACATTCTGTTGGTGTCGGTAGGGGCGTGTCTTACCGCCATCATCGTCACTCAGCCGCTCAACAATCACCTCTTCCTTGGCCCACAGTCTCGCCCGGTTGGCCGAAGCTCGGTAAAAACCGAACCCGCCAGCTAACAAAATTGCAATCACCCAACGCTTTGAAAAGCTGTGCTGCCTGATAGACTGTACGCGACAAAGCCCATACAGAGTTGATAGAGGTGATGGAAGACGTGGAAGATATTCCCGGAGCGGCGCTGGCAGAAGGCATAAGCTGGGACTGGGAAAGCTTTCCAGAATACCTTGATGCGCTGGACGCCTTCCCACGCGCCATCGATGTCGCCGCGCAAGTGCCACACTGTGCAGTACGCACCTATGTCATGGGCCAACGTGGCATGGACAACGAGCCCGCCACCGCAGACGACGTGGCAAAAATGCGCGACATCGTTAAACAAGCAATCGCTGCTGGCGCGGTTGGCTTTACCACCTCGCGTACCGAATTACATATGACGCGCCACGGTGATGTCATGCCCGGTACGTATTCTACTGAAGATGAATTGCTTGGCATCGGTGCGGCCCTCGGTGAGCTGGGTACCGGCATCTATGGTATGAATTCTGACTGGTATCACTGGGAAGAAGAACTGGACTGGATGACGCGTCTGTCTATCGAAAATAATTGCACCTTGAATTTTGTACTCTTCTATCAAAATGAAGAAGCCTGGCCACGGGTGAAGGCGATTTTTAACGCAGTGGAACAAGCCAATGCAAAGGGGGCCAAATTGGTAGCGCATGTCGGACCGCGCCCGGTTAATGTATTAATGAGCTACCACGGCACGGTACATCCATTTTTTATGCACCAGAATTTCGGGCCGTTAATGTTGTTAAGTCCAGAACAGCGCATAGAGAAATTACGTGACCCGGCAGTGCGCGCGGCGATTCTTGCCGAGCCAACGCCTGAGACTGGGCATCCCATCAGCGACCGCATGTTGTGTGATTTTGACTTAATGTTTGAACTGGGAGAACAACCCGACTACGAGCCCGAGCCGGAGCAAAGCGTTTCAGCCAAGGCGAAAGCCGCTGACGTAACCCCGCAGGAATATGCATATGATGCATTACTGCAACGTGACGGCCAGGCCATTTGATTCGCGGCGAGCAGGCGGCACCAGCATAAGCGCATCTCTGTTAATAGAGATGCCCTTAAGAAAGAAAAGAAGGCAATGACAATCTTGAAGACAATAACCTTTACAACTTTAGCCGGCATTCTGGCGTTGGCAGCCGGCTGTATGGCATTAGATCCTGACGACAAAAATGAAGGAGGTGCGCCAGCAGCTAGCGGGAAAAGTGTCGCCTCGGCAGCACCACTGACTGCCCCGAAAAATCCTTTCGCGGCAGATAGTACGCAGGCGCTTCCGCATGGTGATCCGGCGCAACAGGATGCTACCTATGAACTGGGACCGGTCGACGTCACACGACAGCTCGAACCTGATGAGTTGAAATATGTTCACCTCGGGCCCGGCTATATCGGCGGTTTTGTCTCCAGCCCCTACCCCGACGGCCGCCGGGTGATGTGGACCAATGGCGTCAACGGTCTCTATAAGATTGACGCCGACAATCTGGAAGTCTTCGATCATTTACCGACGCCGCAAGCCAAGGTCTGGACCGAGGAGTATGCCGAAAAGTCTATCGCCGCGCTTGACGCCGACAATGGCTTGAGCAAGCTGCGACTTGCGGGGAAAAACGCGGCCGCACTAAAGGATCTCTCAGGCATCTACATCGTGATCGGCAATAATTTTTGGTCATATGTTGCAGACAAGACCGGCTTGATCAAAGCGTATGGAGATACAGTCAAGGGCGACCCAGAATCGAAGATTGAAGAGAAAGGCCGCTTCCAGTTGCCGCCAGGGGCTGCCGGTAACACATTAGGCATGAACATTACGTATGACGGCTGGATAATCGTACCCACCGAGCAAGGCTGGTTGGTGGCTATCTCCATGGATATGAAAGAACACCACCTGATCAAGCTACAGAATCCTGACAATGAAGATACCTCCAGCCTGCAGCGGGTAGGCTACGGCTGGGTACGTAATTCACTGGCGCTTGACGATGAAGGCGGCATTTACATCGCCAGCCGTAATTACATGCACAAAGTGATTTGGACTGGCTCGGGGTTTTCAAGCCACGAAGGCGATGGTGCCTGGGTGGCGAAATACAGCAATAACCTTGGCATCGGCACCGGTGCAACACCGTCGCTGATGGGCTTCGGTGAAGAAGACCGTTTCGTTGTGATCACTGACGGCGACGAACTGATGAACGTTGCATTGTTTTGGCGCGACGAAATTCCAGACGACTGGGAAACGCTTCCCGGCGCCCCGTCCCGCCGGATTGCAGGCTTTGCGCCAGCAAGCATGGGAGAACTCAATTTAGCGGCTGTGCAAACAGAGCAGTCGGTAGTGGTCGCAGGCTACGGGGCAATGGTGGTGAATAACACACCGCGAAACGCCCCTCCACAGCTGCCACCACGAGCACGCAGTCTGCTAGTCGGAGGGTTGGGGAGCAACCCGCAGTTCCAACCGTATGGGGTGCAAAAGTTTGAATGGAACCCTGAGACGCGGAGCTTTGCTGAAGACTGGACCAATACAAAGGTCAGTTCGCCTAATGGTGTTCCCTATGTCAGCCTGGGCTCGCAACACGTTTATTTCATTGGCGCACGGAATAACAAATGGACGCTTGAAGCCGTCAATTGGGATACTGGAGAGTCGACGTTTTATTATGTTATCGGTGGCCAGCGCTATAACTCACAATACTCCAGTCCCATTCCTGACGGGCGCGGTGGTATGGTTTATGGCACGACGTGGGGCCGTGCGCGTATCGTTCCAACACAGCCATAGCCGCAGCGAGAGCCATGAAAACAATATTGACCCTGGTGTTGCATAAATTTTCGAGTTCAGGGGCTTCT
>JAVFBX010040178.1:0-17602 GCA_034783855.1 Mopalia kennerleyi | reverse complement strand
CGATGTTTAAACACCATTCTAACCCGAAAACAAACCCCAGTAAACAAGCTCTGTCGCGACCTCAAACGTGGCTCTTTCTAAATTCCCCCTTGTATGCAGTATAAACTGTCAACAACCAATCAGAAATAGGAAGTTGCCTCCTCAGGCACCACGTGCTACCACAACAACGCCATCAGGCTAGGGTGAGATTTAAAACAGCGAAAAATGCCGTAGAAAAAGTCTTCAAAAACAATTTTTCTGAAATGCTGGTACCATAAATTATAGCGATTGCGAAGTAGCCATGTTTTAAACTATGTTTGCGACAACCAATTCCCTATTCGCACGCTGGGATGTAACGTGAGTTTACCCCTTTGGGAATTGAAAATATCACAACACCAAAAGTTTGTTTACAGAATAATGAATTTATTAATTTTAAGTATAGGCTGTTTTTGTCTTCGAGGTGGATTTTAACTATTGGTATGCTTATGCAGAACGAGTCTGACCAAGCGGTCATTGTTGTCTCATTAAGACCGCTGAGCTGTGTTCCTTGTTATGTATATTTGCACACGGCACGTAACCCGTGGAGGGTTAGAGTTACTTATTAACTTGTTATCTTGTGTTAAAGGTTTCTATTCATCTTCAATTCTGAGAACGGTGTGATGGGTTTAGAATGGGGACACATCTATGGCATGACATCTTAGACTTTTGGTCAGGTGACCATATTATAGTTATATTTACAAGAGTGTTTTATAGTCGGGTTGCATGCTTGGACAGTACCATAGCTTTTCTTTCTTAGCGATCCTCTAGGCGCTGGACTTGTTTCCGGACTATTTACAATCTGTTGAGGATGGTTGATGAATTACGTGTTGTAGAGACCCCTCTGAGGCACCATCGTGATGTTATTCACCAGGACTTATTGACATGTAACAGTCCTCTCATCATGGTGGTTGATACGTTTTTACCTCCTCTATATTTAATATAACGGATCGAATTGAAGATGGAATTATTTTCGTCTGCGTTAAGTAAAACTTTCTTACCAATAACTATACATCGATACTTGGAACTGAAATTGAAGTTAGCGTTCCTCCCTGATGAAAGATGTTATTACAAATTTATTATACATTTTTTTCTCTTCGTTCAATTTAACAAAAGAAAGCAGGTTAGCAAAGAGGACAAATTCTTCTATTTTCAGTTCATTTATTTAACCAATGTACAGTTTAATAATAATCGTACAAACAAAACATACGATATTAGATTAATCCTTTTTCAATGTAACAAATATTTGTATCGTTAATCAGATGTAAGTCATGACAGCGAGAGCCAATGCTACTCAAATACTTATAGAATCAGTTTGTGACCTTAAGAGAGGTTACTAAAACAGAATGATCACATTGACAGTGGCCAAAGTTAGCAGTGGCATGACGTGGAGAAACATATCTTCACTAATACATTGGTGGGATTAAAACCCCAAGGAGTATGTTTTTCATCCCATAGGAAAAGGAACATTGGTAAACAGACATTAAGTAAAACTGGTACAGATAATTGTACTCTTGGAAGACTTTTTAGCTTCAATTCTCGCTAATCCTTGTGTAGGTGGACCTCTGAATCATATCTTAAACCTATTTGATGTTCTGACACTACTAAGATGAATAGCTATAAACACGCGCAAATTACTTTAGTCGAGACGTCTCTTACAAGACTGTCGTCGGGGTCAAATGATATACCGGTTCCAGATTTCCACGAACAGGGTTAGTCCATACATGTAATGAAGTCCAATCATTCGGACACGGAACTTTATTTTGACGGTAGAAGTTTTCTTCCTTTGGGTATACGTCAATGTAGCTGTTGTATTAGTTTATGTAAATCATTTGATACTTTGACCTACAATGATTGAACGCCTAGCCTTTCTGGTCCTGTTTTATAGCATATACTTGTGTTTAACCGTTGAGAAATTTGTTGTACTTACCTCACTTCACAATGTCGTGCAGCTAATGCAGGTAACATACACCTTTCGATTAAATTGTATCTTCTCTAAAAGTAATAAATTTACTGAAATATAATTCCATCTCTGTAAAATTTCTCTTAACTAATTCTCTATTATGGAATCCATGTAAATAATTCTTTCTTTAATACTATATAAAATTCTGTCGTTTCGAGAGTCTGTGTGAAGTGATTATTCCGATTGGTCAGACATAGAGAAAGCAGTTACTTGAAAAATGATTCGTCGCCGATGAATGGTAACAGTTTATCTCCCATTGGCGATCGAGAACTTGGTGCCTCCTCCAAGGAAAAGGTGAATCGGGCCAGCTGACCGGTTAAACTCTCAGAGGACCGGCTAGTGAGCGGTCACCTAATTAGCACTTTGAATATATTGGTAAATAAAACACAGTCAGTCACTTGGTTCTGGGTAGATTATTTACTATAACACCAAACGTAATAAGTTATAATTATAAACTATTTGATTCACGTACGACCAATAAAACTGTTAGATCCAAATAGTTATGTTGACAGTATACATCGACCTTTGGGTTATTCCAGTTTGATAGACTGTAATTTTAAACAAAATGCGGTGATGTCAATCAATCTGAGATTTAATGACGTTAACCTGGAAGTCAAATGAATCGCTCTACTATAGAGCATAGCCACTTTTCAATTAATAATCTCAGTGGTCGTGAAGGATTGCGTTAAACGTTAAAAACACTGATGAAATAAATCAACATGGTGTTTCTATTTAACCATAAGATGAGACATGTAGCAGTATCACGACCATAAGAGTTTGTTATGTTTCTGACGTCCTAATGACATCGAGTGTATCGAGGTTTGGTATCTTCTGATCACATCAGTAAGTTAGACTGTCCAGACACCAAGACAGCCCCTATCCCTAGAACGATATTGGCAGTCTAATTGAGCAAATTGTCAACAAATATTAATGGTTGTTCTTTCCATTGTCACACCACCACCTGTATTATCTATTTATTTTTTGTAAACATTTAGAAATTTAAAGTTGTTCTTCAAAAGTTGTCTGCATAAGTCAAGCGAAACTTTAAACTTAATGTTTTTAAACAAACGATAAGTGCGAAAAGACTAACTATTTGCTTGTTAGGAAAATCCTCCGGACTCGTGCTTATTAGGTTTTTTTATTTAGTTCAGTGCCGGTGTTCATGTAGTAATTCTTTGAAGCAGTACACTAGTTTCAATCATTTCCACACACAATCTATGTATTCCTCCAAGCTGTGCCGTTTATTGACATTCTATGATCGTGAACCATGTGTATCGCGTAGTGGCACTAGACGATGAAATCGAAATGTCAGACCAACCAAACACGGAGAAATCATATAACAGAATATCTGAACAGAGAGTTTAACCCTAGGGAATGGATGAATAAGGGCACCAGACAGTTTAACAATGTTACCAATAACCAGTACCGGTACATACAAATACATAGATCAGGCTTCAACTGAAAGTCACTTATCCACTCCAGTCGGCCTCAACTCGAACTCCGCCATTAAATAAATTCGGACATGTGGGGGAAAAGCTTGCAAGTAATCCAAGCAGAATGAGCTTACGGCGGATTTCGAGTTGAGCGGCCAACTGGAATGGATAAATACACGGAAACCGTTGTCAAACGAAGTATCTTTATTTTAATGATCTTACTTGTACCGGACTATTCGCACAGCTTACACCCTCATGTTTACAGGGCTATGGTAGCGGATGGCGCAATTGTTCTCAACCAAATCCGCAGCCAATTAATCGTGACTTATCAATCGGTAACACTCGTGTTTATAAGTTGCAACAAGTCATACATACGAAAGGAACAGTGTTTTGTTTGAATGTGATTTCAACTGAGAAAGGGGCTTGTTTTATATGGGTTTTTTTGGGGGGTACAAATCCGCGAAGTTCTTGGGTTGAATTCCCCGCATGCGCAGAAAAATATCTCGCTGTTAACATTTTCGTGTAATAGTATTTCTTCAATTCATTCCGAGATACCTGTACTGCTACGGAAAGTGTTAAAGGATGTTCCGACATGGGATGGGCCTTGTAAATCATTCACTTGTCTCATGGATACATTTATGTTGTTATTGTGGTACTGTTTCGCTGCAAAAGTGGGTCCGAGTGAGGGGTCAAGATTTTTGAAAATCAAAAAAACTCAGTCAGCCGTAGATGTGGGGGAAAATCGTGGTCCAGCGCAGAAGCATGGTGAGAGAGTCGTATTTAACGTTGTTCTGTTATGTCATGCCAGCGTTTTCTTCTTTCCGTCTTTCTCAACCGTAGCGCCCCCAAAACCTACACGGCATTACAAGCCTTCGCTACGCTGCTAACACGATGTCACTACGATGGTGCTTCGACCCAAAGAAGCCAAGAACGCATTTTTGTTTATTTCGGCTCTCGAGGTCCAGACACGGGGATATAATTAATATAACGAATCTAAAACTTTTTAAGGGTGTTGACTACATCCACTATCTACACAGTATAACAAGGTGAGACAATTTCGTCCATGCAGAAATCCCACACCACCGAGTTCAGTTGTACAAGAGTAGTGTAAATCCGAAGAACGCTAAACTCATTTTGAACTCAATATATCGGCGCTTTACTTTGCCATCATCAGGAGAGTTCAGTTGAATATCTATCAATTAAATAATGTTTGGTCATACCTGACGACTCAAATCTATCACGTATGTTCCACGCAAATAATATATGTCAGTTACTTATTGTAACAGGCCTTTTCGTAAAATAATCCTTTGGTCTGTATATTCGTTAATTGGCTTGTTCAAGTGAAATGGTATCAGCTGAAACGTACGAGTCTCTTTGTTACAAGGTCTTTCCTGACTTCCGTTTGGGCATTTTGAAGAACAATAATTTCGAGAAGATTTAAATGGATTTTAATTAGCCACAATATCAAAAAAACATTCGAGGAACAAGACTAGCTGTAGAGGATTGCCGTGTTTTGAAGCGATGGATCGGGATACCTTGGGGACAACCACAATTAAAAAGTGTTGAAAAAACAATGAGTTAAACTCAATAATCCTACAATTGGATTGGATCAGTGAGAAAACTTTACAATTCTCCAGCTGAAGGATACCGGGATTGTGACTATGATATAGGCATTCTGCGATACCCTATACTTAAATCTCCATGTATCAGAGTAATACCAGGTACTTTAGTATAAGTGTCAGAGTTATAGAATCAACACCAACAGGAATAAACCTTCAATATATATTTCATTCTTGGCTATTAATTCGAGTAGTCCGTTTCATTCATTTCATTTATGTATTTCAGAAAACATCTAACATAAACTGGCAACATAAAATATGTGCAAAAGTCGGTAATAAAGCCCGAGAGGATGGAAGGGGTTGTTCTGTCCCAAAATAGTCGGTGTCACATAACATCCTGAACGGTGGATTACTATAAATAAAATCAGTGACGTAAAAAAACAAAATGATAAATGCTTCAATAATCTAAGGTTTCTCTTAATAAAAACATCATCATAATTTTAAACATGTGGATCTACGTAATTACGACATGCTCTGACAAATACAACAACTATAAGCCAAGATCGTTGTCCGTGCCAAGTGCCCTGAGATCCACAGCAATTAACCTGTATTATACCTTTAATGTCGTCACTAACTGCGCAGCTGAACACTTTCCAGATCGTCATTAAAACTAAGACTGGGTTGAGCTCCATCCTTCCAGAAGGATACAAACTGAATTAAAGCTCCATTTAAGAGCTGTATTCGGAGTGCCACTGAGATAATGTCTGAATCAAATCCTCAAATTGAATTGGACTACAGAGAAGTAGTATAGCTATAAGGCTGCGGGACATCAAGTTGTCTTGCAGCAATACAATTAAAGCGTTGGTGATTAACACTGACAATGACTTCTCGTTAGTGTTCTGAATCTAAAAATACAGAAACTCACACTGGAGGTGTTTTATGAATTGTCTCAGCGATTTATTAAATCAAATATTAGCATATTGTGGCGCATATCTGGCACGATATAAGTTATGACTTAGGGGAGATAACTATACTTTCATTATGTGTGCAAGAGACGTCTTACTCCCGTTGCTGTTAAGTATTGGTTTTCCACATTGGTTTTCCACTTATTGCCAGTAATGGTCACTCTTCAATTAAGTGAATTACCGTTGAGTACGACCTTAAGCACAAATCGAACAGCCAAGCAAATGTTTATTCATAGTTTCTGGCCTGCTGGCAGTCGTGTTTCTATTGGAGCAAAACATACGTCTTTCTATGAACATAACTTCAACTCTACTCCACGAAAAATAACATAAGAAAAAAATCTGATTTGCAAATTCCAAGGCAATGAAAAATAAAGTAAAAGAATAATGCAGAAAAAGGTGAAAATAAATCAGTGGCTGACTCGGCATGAATGCACAATAACTAATATACTGTGGAAAAAAGTTACCAATACGTCCAACAGGCGGTCGTCACTTGACATCATAAGCGTCGTGTCTTTTGTTGCAACTGCATGGACATCGTCTCAGAAAAAGGGTTTGGTCATAAACAATTCATGTGGAGGATTATAATAAATGTGAATATTGTCTCCAGAGACTAAACTGACATTCTGTCTTAATATATTCCCCACCTAAGAAGTTTATATGGGATGTTCTCATCTAATGTGAGACGTTGAAATATCGATTGTAATATCCCAGGTTTAAAAAAACAAAGTTGCATTTTGATGTATTTTTAACTCCGGACAATAATTTCAAATATAAAAGCAATTCGCTCGTGTTGGATTGGAACCCATTTATTTCATGTTCGAAATATTGATTCATTTAGCGGTTTTAAATAAATAAGAATAACCCGTGAAGATAAAGGCTTAAAATATTGCGGCAATATATTAAAAACCTTATGAATTTAAATCGATATCAATTCTAAATATTATTTATGCACTGTACATTGTTCAGCCTTTATCAACACTAGATATTAAACACTTGCCATTGAATACGATAGATCATATATGAAATCTCACACAAACGTTCTCAATTAAAATACAATAAAAAACGTAAGGGATAAAGCCTGTCTAGGATTCATTTTTATCACACTATATATTAAACACTTGTCATTGTATACGATAGATCATATATGAAATCTCACACAAACGTTCTCAATTAAAGCACAATATAAAACGTAAGAGATAAGTCTTGCTGGGGATAATAAGTATATCCTTAGATAACCTTATGTCAATTGAAATAGAAACGGTACCTGACTGCTGGTGTTCGAATATAGCTTCAAAGGAAGGACAACAATGATTAGTTGGTGAGCGAAATGTTTTCAGAACGACATAGAGATACTCCTATAACGATGTGTACCTATATACCTAATCATGACACCTATTGACACAAGTCACGACATACATGTAAAAATATTCCTTACTTTATTAAATTATTTCTTAATAAATGAGCTATTATACAATGTTTACAAACATATATGACCCCATTCATAACCCAGTAATCCACGACCGATCTGCTTTTAGCGTTTTAAAATTCCGTTCCATTTACACATTGTACCTCAAAAAATAGTTTGACTGAAGGAGGATTGTGTTTTATGTCTCATTGGCATTATATTTTAATAACAACATTACTGTATTGTAATATCACAAACATAGTATTGCAGGTCATCAACGTACAATTTATATCAACCGTGTGACGGAGCCTGTCTCAGGGACTGACAAATTTAATATGGATCTATACATAAAATATCACCCGTTTATACAGCATCTTAGTGACGTTCTATTGACTGGTGATGAGATTTATGGTAAATATAACATACACCTAATCGTGTATGGACTGATAATGTCGACACGTCCTCGCCGATACACTGAATGACCTACGAATTAGATTAGGCCTGCCCGGGTTCTATGTGAACAGTAATTCGGTTAAAACAGCATTATTACCAGATCAAAGCACACATAAAACTGGACTATTGTTCGACTCGATAGCTTACCGTATAATTTTGTTACTTGGCTTTATTTATCAAACTGCACAAAAAGAAGTTTTGTAATGATCTAAGTCAAGTTTCAAGTTTTAATCAATAAGAGATTCTTATGTTGATAATTCCATATGAACATAGAACACTCTCTCCATCACTTTCGCAAAACCAGAATACAAACCTGTTCAAAAAGTTTTCTAAGCAAATGATAAAACAAAATATAAGAAGTGAAACACTAGATACATCATGGGTGAAAAACCCTGTACTTTGTTTAGTTTAAACCAACAATTTCAATAGGTGTTTACCAATTGGCATTAAAAACGTCGTTCCATTTGTTGCAAATGCACCAAAACCTGCTAAGACGATTTCATACAAAAATATATGCCCAGAACTAATCTAGCAGGAATATTGTCTCCAGAGAAAAAGCTTGGCCTTTACTCGGTATTGTCTCGTTAATAGAATACACTGTGCAGTAAAACCAAATAATGATACATTTTGTTCAATTGTTTACCAAGAAAAACAACATTTGAGAAGTTGAAACTTAAATTGGTTTCCACTTGAATGCTCAAAAAGTTCCAGCTATGGTTCCGAAAACAAATCTAATGGGGACTTCTGGAGGCGAAAGAACTACAGAATGTTTTCTTTGATTTTAAACTGTATCTTAAACAATGTTACCCTGGCTAGCAACGATAGCTTCATGCACCAAAACCACCTTTCCATGCCTCTCCAATGCACTCAGATGTTCCCATATTGACAGATTTTGAGAAACTCCCTATAGGAGTTAACGAAACATTCATGTCAAAATTCCAAATATGTTAAAAGTTCCTGATCTTTAATGATGTTTGTTTGCTCTGACAGCCTTGTATGACCACGTTACAAACCGTGGTGGTGCTCAAAGTAATGTTTTTTGAATATCTAACTCGGCTCTAGTCCATGTGTGTATTTGACAATTTCAAATTGATCTCGATTATACTCTCCAAATAAAATGCGACGATATAAGTACTTTGTTGTTAAAGTGGCTTTGTCATGTAAACTGTTGCTTGTGCAGACCTTGGTCCTGTTTTGGTTATTTATTGGTAAGATTATTTTCAATAGACATCGTTGTATCACAAATCTAATAAAGATTTAAATCACTGAGACTTCATGAACAATAACTAAGAGATGGGGTTTTTTTCTTTGCGATTCACCCTTTGAGCGTAACATGTAGACAGACTATTAGACTTGGGTAAATTACCAAATTTAGTTCTTGAAACACACATTTACACAGCTTAAATCAACTGCAATTTATCAAATTGACATTTCATATTGTATTAGTTTAAAGAGCTGTAACGATATATTAATTCGCTTTAATCTAGTTTATATTAAAGTGTCGTTTTCAAAAGTACCTTGAACGTTAATCCGATACATCGTGCAGACAAACAGTTAATACGTGTATTGGCTATTTTTATGCAAATATTGCCTTTCTACACAACCTTAGTTGGAGTGTACTTTGACACACGCTTCATTTTATATTTCACACCTCATTTATACGGCCCGTATATTACCACGGATTGCAGATTTACGGGTTCAGATTGCACTGTATCTGTACAAAGCTACCAAAACTTGATTGAAACGTTTCTATAAAAAGGTATAATTCGAATTCCCAGCAAAAATTCCCAGTATAACAATCCGTATTCAGTAATTGTATTCCCAGCTACGTTTTATAAATCTTATGCCCCACATAAAATTGTTTTTATTCTCCTTTCCTTTCGGGCAATCAGTTTAAATGATTCCATTACAGGAAAGCCGGTGTGTGTTTATTGCCTACAACTAACTTTGTAAATAGTTTAAAATTCTTAATCGTTTGGCTCGGAGATCATACAAGTTGTGAGTACTTGTAGATAAGCTTTTGAGGAGTTAATTTAGACGGACAGAGAGCTACTTATTGTTTAATGTAACTATATATCACGATCTAGAGTGTTGTGCCTGTAACCCAAAGGTTTCGGGTTCGAATCTCGGTACAGTCAAGAAAATTGTTCTCTCCTCATTTATGCAAAACATATATCACGATATGTAATAGCCATTACTTGACCCGAGATAAAATGAATAAGTGCATCTTCCTATTCGGCTGTAAGTATAACCAACAGCCTTTAATTGAACTGTACTTTGATACACGCTTCATATTATAATCACGTACACAAGTCATTTATAAGGCCCAAATATTCCAATGATTGTAGTGGTACAGGTTTAAATTACGTTGCATCATTTACATCCAAGGGAAATGTGATTGAGACGTTTCTATAAAAGGTTTGATTCGAATATTGAGTATAAAACCCCAACATAACACTCCGTAATCAGTTATTCTATTTCACCGAACTGTTTATTATCGTTGGCGCCACATAAAATTACTTTATTACCCTTTTCTTTTCTAGCAATCAATTTGTTTTCCAGTGCAGGTTATCCAGTCTAATCGTATTGACTACATCTAACCTTATAACTAACGGGAATTAAGGTACTTAATAGTGTTTAAAATAAGTATGTATCACGATATGTGATAGCCATTAAATAAGACTTAACTTAATCAATGATCGCGGGTTTCCTTTGTATAACGTTCGATTTCAATAAGTGTTTTTTAATAAAGGCGGAAATAAGTACTGTTTTGCCATCTTTGTCTTCACCATGGCCTTCTGGCGTTGCTCCTTTTTTGTAATTTTGTACCGGGTAGAAAACAGCAATGAGAAATGATCACTGGGTTTTAACTATACATCAGATAAACTTGCAGTGCACATCAGGAGAGGTATCTATACAATACGTGGGGAAACAGAATGACATTAATTCGGTTAAACTAATTAATGTGTTCCATGTGACATTTAAATATAATTTCAGTTAAACTTAAGTTTACTTGAAAGCATTCAAAAATTTATAATATTAGACATATCATAGAGTCACCAAAATCTAATTAAAACCATATCTCAAAAACGCTCCCTATGTTTTGTTTTTCGCTATATTGAGATCTAACGTAATTACCTCACTTATACTGTTCAATAAGGTCAAGCTTACTGGAGTACACAGAAGGTCACAGTTTTAGTTGTCCAATAAAAACTCAGATAACACGGGTCTATGGTAAACATCAAATTCAGCCAAAACAAGCCGAAGTTAATTGTCTGATTTTATTCCGCGTTGATGTTGTAAGTCAGTAAACAGGAAAATGTCAACTCATGGTTTATTGGTTGAATGATGTTAATTGATTGTATGCCTAATCGTGCGTCATGTTCAAATACGCAGTCGGTAAACTTCGGCTTTCACTTTTAAACCAGATTTCATTAACGGCTCTGTGGTTGGTCCATGTAAGAAACCAATCGACATCGTAGGTAGGGTTATTGCGTTAGATCTCAATATAGCGATCAACAAAAAAGATTGTAGAAAGTATTGGTGTTTCAAGATCAACTGATAACATATACCGCGTTGTGTAGATAATTCAGAGTTACCTTCTCTTTTGGGTTCAGAACATAGTGTTATCCGGAACTAAAGAAATGAAAGTATTTTGTGAATGGGACCGTTTCCTGTACAGTTGAATTATCGTTTATGGGATATAAACCAGCCAGCCAAATGACCGAAAAATTTGCAGCAAAGTGTTATCTATATGGAAACAACAGTGTTAATTCGATGCGATTGGACACTTTATGTTTTTTCCTATTTAACTGCCTGGTTTTGACGATCTACTTTAATAGATGATTCTAACGATCTCATTGAACTTATCTGAATCATGTGATATGGTCTTTACACATTTAAGTTCACTAGAACTTAAGCATACACCAGCCCGTATAGATATCTTGTGACCGCCCTCAGCAGAACCTCTGTTCCCCAAGTCATTTGAAGCTTTAGTTAATTTGTAATTTAAAAAACAAACATCTGGCGTTCTGGCTGTCTGTGGCTGATTGTCCGTCGTTATAACGGATTGTGTCCATCTGTGAAAAACTGGAGGGGATAGAATTCTAACCGTGTAGTTAATAATCAACACCTTCTTAAATATTCTATAAGTAGACTCAAAATAGGTTAATAATGTTCTTGGCTAATAGATAATCGTGTGTAATTTGTGAGTCATGTGTGTTTTTGGAACATAGTTTGACAAAGATCATAAAGACGTCTATCTGCACCAATTGTCATGCTGCAACCTTCACCTTACGTATTGAATATTTCCCAATGTGGAGTTAAATGATAAATAAAGAAAACAATGTATGAAGCATAACATATAAGTAAGCTAAATACGTTAATCTGGCTGTGAGTTGAAATCGCGTATAAGCTGGCTGTGAGTTGAGATAATCGTATAAGCTGGCTGTGAGTTGAGATAATCGTATAAGCTGGCTGTGAGTTGAGATAATTTTATAAGCTGGCTGTGAGTTGAGATAATCGAAAATGTGCTAACCTCATTCTTACTCTGAATTTGTGTGCTAGTGTCGTGAGTGTGGGGGGGGGGTCTGGCTCATTTGCCTCTACATTTCCATACTTTCGGAGGAGTAAATAGTTTAACTTCCCACTGTGTATTAGAATATTTACTACATTAATGCTTGTATATAACATTTAACCTCGCTTTTATCAGCATCTAAACTGTGTTGTCAAAAACAATCACGGTAAATTGTCTTTCAGAAAAGGGCTTATTAAATGGACGATGTATATGCTATATTTAAGAAAAAAACGGAACTAAAATAGAAGATGAAATAATTGTATTTTACACAGAGGCTAACGGAAATCAAATGTTAGTTTCGTTACAAAGAAATGCGTACTCCAAACCTATACCATTAATACTATGCGTTACAGATGTAAGTGGGCTACAAAATACACAACATAGTACAGCATCAACATACAAAACAATTAGTGTTTTAACACACCGTGGTGATACTTTTCTTACAATGTTGAAATTCAAGTCACAATTTCAACGTGTATTATATAACCCGACAAATCATAATTGAATGTATAAACATACAAGAGAAACAAAAATCTAAAGGACCTACTGGTTAAGGCGAAACTTCCCTCTGTATCGGACGGGTTGAAACACTGAAATTCTTTACACATATTCAGTCATTAATCTCTGTATATCTGAAATACTAACTTGTAGACTACTGTATTCATAACCCATGCCGAATATCTTGTGATCTACATTTTTAACTATATTTTATACACCATATTAATGGTCATAACCTTCTCTCGAGATTCCCATATAGGTTACCCATAACACTACTCGAGATTAAGGTTTATTAAGAAACTTGTCTCTGGGGTTTTATCTAGAACATAAGATGATTTATCGATTTAAATTGATCTACATCCCTGTGCCAGTGTGATTGCTTTTAGAAATATAAACTAATGCGTAACTGATGTGAGGTATGTCAGTATTTTAGTAAATACTAATCAGATTGATGCCCTTTAAAAGCTTTACATGTTTTACTGACACTGCATGTGTTTAGAATAAATCAGAGTTTCCTTGTTGATATACCACACAAGAGGTCGCATAGATCGATAAAGAAAGTCTACAGGAATAATAAATCTTGTATGTATAGCGATGACGAGCAGCTGCGTGTGATATCAGAATTCTAGTTATGTTCGTCTGTATATTGCCCGTTCATATATCCATATCTTACTTTTTTTCTGGTGTTAAACGTATCCAGTTAATTTTCTCTTCAATTCTGGAAACGGTTTGATTCGTATATAATTGGGACACATCTATGGCATGAGATCTTTGACTTTTATTCAGTTGACTTTATTATAGATATATTTACACGAGTATTTGATAGTCTGGGAGATAGTCTGGGCCGTACAATAGCTTGTCTGACTGAGTGATCCCCGAGGGGCTGGGCTGATTTCCTGCCTATTTACTGTCTGTTGAGGATGGTTGATGAATTGTGAGTTGTACAGACCCCTCTGACGCTCCATTGGGATGTCACTCGCCAGACATTATTGACATTAATCAGTCCCCTCATCATGGTGGTTGATGCGTTCTTACTTCTTTAATATACTGAAAGTTGCTCAAATATATCGGATCAAACTAAAAATTGAGTAATTTTCGTCTGTGTTAAGTTGAACTTTCCCAACAAAAGCTATACATCGATATTAGCAACTGAAAGTGAAATAAGTGTCACTCCGTTATGATGGATGTGTTAAATAACAAGTTTTAGATTTTAAACAAGTCTTTATTACCTCCCTTGAATTGAACAAAGACAAGCTGGTTAGCAAAAAGGGCCGAGATTTTTATAACCTTGCCAAACAGATAGTCAGTAAAACTGATATACTAGTAAATAATTGTACTCTTGGAAGACGTTTTTGAAGTTTTGCCGAAGTCAGCTTCAATTCCTGCTCATCCTTGTATAGGTGGACCTTTGAATCCTTTCTTATATACCTGTTTGATGTTCTGACACTAAGATGAATAACGAACACACGCAAATTACTTTAGTCAAGACGTCTCTGACAAGACTGTCGTTGGGGTCAAATCATATACTGGTTCCTGATTTCCACGAACAGTGTTAATTTGCTGTAGATTTAGGTCCGCATAGCACATAGAGAGACATAACTCGCGTCCATTAATAAATTTATGCAGATCTACTGCTACTTTGACATAGCGATTGAACGTCGATAGCCTTTTTGGTAACATATACTTGTGTTTAACCGTTGAGACATTTGTTTTATTTACCTCACTTCACAATTCCATAGTTTACAAACACTTTCTATCTTTCCTATAATGACAAAAATTATTGAAATTTAATCCCTTCTCTGTAAAACTCAAACGCTAATAAATAATTTAATATTGTAAAATCCCAGTAAATAATTTGTTTCTTAATGTTAATGAACTCCTGTCGTTTCTAACGTCATTGTGGATCGATTATTCTCATTGGTCAGATATTGGTTAATTGGATAATGATTCGTCACCGATGAATAGTCGAGTATCAGTTTATCACCCATTAGCGAGCGAGAACAGGGCACATGGTTGCTCCTTTAATCAAAGGGTGAATCTGGCCAGCTGACCCGTTAACATCTCAGTGGACCTGCCAGTGAGCGGTCACCTGGTTAGCATTTCGAATATATTGGTGAATTGAGCATAAAGTCATTTGGTTCTGGGAAGACTATTTACTATAACATCCAACATAGAAAGTTATAATAATAAAGTCTTTGATACTTGTACGACCATTAAAATTGGTAGAAATAACACCATATGCCGAAAGTTCTTCGAGTTTTGCTCCAATTTAATAGACTCGACATTTAAGTGTATTTTAAACATAGTTGATTTAAGCATTGTCAATCAAACTAAGATTCAATGACTTTTACATATAAGTTCCTTGAATCGTTGTACTATAAGTCAAAGCCATTTTTCAAGGATTGCGTTAAACGTTAAAAACACTGACGAAATAAATCAACATGGTGATTCTATTTAACCATAAGATGAGAGATGTAGCAGTATCACGGCCATGATAGTTTGTTATGTTTCTGGCGTCCTAATGACATCGAGTGTATCGAGGTGTGGCTGCTTCTGATCACATCAGTAAGTTAGACTGTCCGGACACCAAGACAGCCTCTATCTCTACAACGATGCCGGCAGTCTAATTGAGCAAATTGTCGGCAATTACTGGTTGTTCTTTCCATTGTCACGCCATCACCTGTGTTATCTATTTATTTTTTGTCAATATTTAAGTTGACAGTACATCGACCTTTGGGTTATTCCAATTTGATAGACTGTAATTTTAAACAAAATGCGCTGATGTCAATCAATCTGAGATTTAATGACGTTAACCTGGAAGTCAAATGAATCGCTCTACTATAGCGCATAGCCACTTTTCAATTAATATTCTCAGTGGTCGTGGAGGATTGCGTTAAACGTTAAAAACACTGATGAAATAAATCAAAATGTTGGTTCTATTTAACCATCAGATTAGCCATGTAGCAGTATGACGACCATGATAGTTTGTATAGCTTCTGTGTTCTAATGACGTCCAGTGTATCGTGGTTTGGGGGCTTGTGATCAAATCAGTAAGTTAGACTGTCCAGACGCCGAAAGAGCAGATATCTTTACAATGCCACTGGCAGTTTGAGTCGCTGGAGAAGGCGATTTAGGACAGCCGTCCCCTCTTGACGAAGTAACAACGTACAAATCTAATTGAGCAAATTGTCAGCAATTACCGGATGTTCTTTTCATTGTCACAACACCACCTGTGTTATCTATATTTTTTTGTAAAGATTGAAAAATTAGAAGTGTTTCCTGGAAAGTTTACTGTATAAGTCAAGCCAAACTTTAAACTTAATGTATTAATAAAACGATAAGTGCAAAAAAGCCGAAATATATGCTCATGTGTCCAGATGAATTTTTTTATTTCAGTGTCAGTGTTTATGTTCTCTTAAACGTGACAGTTATTTTGATCACTTTCACATATAATCTGTATATTCTTCCAAGCTGTATCGTTTATCGACATTCTATGATTGTGACAAAAGTGTATCACGTAGTGGCATTAGACGATGAAATCGAAATGTCCGACCAACCAAACATGGAGAAATCATATAACAGAATATCTGAACAGACAGTTTAACCCTAGGGGATGGACGAATAAGGACACCAGACAGTTTAACAAGGTTACCAATGACCAACACCGGTACATACAAATACATAGATCAGGCTACAAGTCAAAGCCACTTATCCACCCCAGTCGGCCACTAAACTTAGACGTCGGAGAGGATAAGAAGTGGTGAATATCTCGTTTACAAGCCTAAGGAAACTTGCTAAATCGATACATAGAATAAATGGGAAATTGTAAAACGAGAAATCTTTATTTTCATTTGTATTAATTATTTTTGCAATTACTCACAACCAATTAATCGTGACTAATCAATGGGTAGCGCTCGTGAAACTACAATCAATTAATCGTGACTTATCACTGGGTAGCGCTCGTGACTGGACCTGGTAAATGACTCGCTTGTATCATGGTTACATTTATGTTGTTGGTTTCGTGCAAAAGAGGATTTGAAAGAGAATCATAACATAGTTTATGCCAAATGATTCCAGTTTACATATATTTAAAAAATGAAGAAGTAGGGATTCAATTCGAAGGTCATTATTGGATGGAAAAGAACAAACAAAATTGCACTTTATTTTACAGTATCACTCAATCATTTCAAACTGTCTTCTTTAGGTAATAAAAACTAGTCCCTGCCAATCACGTCAGATGTTTAACTACGCACAGCGTTAATCTCAACACAAGTTGCCCGTCATTACCTTAGAGCGAGGGTTTATAAAATAAAATAAAAACTTATGGAGCCGTAGTTGTGGGGAAAATCGTGGTCCAGCACAAAGGCGTCATGTGAAGCACTCGTACTGATCGTTGTGTTGCCATTCTGTGTAGCTGTCTTCTTCCTTCGTCCTCATTCGTAGTGAAATATGCTCCCCAAAAAGTTGCCAACTGTGGATTATAATAAATAAATTAATTAAGTAAAATAACACAAATATAAATCGCTCTTGATAAATATATTCTCAAAATTGTAAACATTTACATGTATATATACTCTGTCAAAAAAGAAACGTATAGCTGAAATGTCACAAGAAAGTGTTGACTTTTTTAAAAAATATCGTTTCTTGTGTATGATTATGTTTCTCAATGCTTCTGGAATGGGATAACATGGCCAACTACACTCAACAAAAATTAACACACGGTGTGGAGCGTTGC
>JAVFBX010040068.1:0-17604 GCA_034783855.1 Mopalia kennerleyi | reverse complement strand
CTTGATTAGACACAAGACAGAAAATCAATTCATGAATCTGTCCCCTCTTTGACCCTTCCCTTCAAAATATCTTAACAATGTGGGCGTCAAAATCCATTCATAGATCTCTTGTTATTAAAAGGGGCTTTCCAATGGTGTTCAGATATAGTTCTATGGACAAATTTCTTCGGTCCTATTTTATATCAAAAAAATACAAACAAAACACTAACTTTATCCGTGCTGTTAAGATAAATAATTTATTTTTATTTTTGTTGTTTGTTTTGGAGAATTTGCAGCTTCTCTAACATTTTGCCCACCATACCGTTTTAGCAGGCTTTTTCATAGTCTATCTTAAATTTATACAGTCAAATTTATCTATGCTTTTGAAGGCATTATTATTGTGTTATGAGCTCATCCACGTAGATTTGAATAACAACAAAACATTACCCTGGGGTATGACTTTACCAGAATCATAGACCGTTACACTATTACCTCAATATACAACACACAGAAGTCAACATATAAATACTACTGGTAGGCGAACTCTGAATGTCAATGTGTAAAACCAGACGACAGTCTGGCGATCACCACTAATGTCAGAGGAATTCTGTCTGCTATATTTAAACTTAAATGCAAGTCCTTCATTGTATGGTTGATATGTGTTAGCACTGATAACCACGCATCCCCATTATACTAGGAAGAAGTTATATTTAATAACAAACTGATACAATGGGATAGTTTGTGGTACTGACTTATTGATGCGTTGGAGTTTCAAAACGGGGCTTAAAGCACTAAATCCATTGGGAGATCGACCATGTGTGCTGGATGTGTGCTCTTTTATACCAAGTCGATTTAAGCAATTTATGTGTCGCTTTGGGCGCTTGAAATAGCACAATGGTTAAAGATACTCACAATTCAGGTTACTGGCGGAGAACAATGGTAAAAGGCAAGGCAAGTACAAAATCGAAAAAAGAGAATTGTGGTAATCTCTAGATCTATGCGTGAAAATGTGCAAAACAAGACGACAGCCTGGCGATCACCACTAGTGTCAAAGGAATACTGTCTGCTATATTTAAGTTTACATGTAAGTCCTTCGTTGTATGGGATCATGTCTTAGCACTGATACCCACGCATCCCCATTATACTAGGGAGACGTTCGAGTTGATTACAAACTGATACAATGGGATAGTTTGTGGCAGTGACTTATTGATGTGTTGTAGTTTCAAAATGGGGCTCAAGGCACTAAATCCATTGGGAGATCGACCCTTGTCCATTAACACGTGGTTAGCAATGTGAGAGAGGTCATTGGTTTTAGCACATTAACTCATGTGTCACTGTCACACAAGGTTCGTCCACAAAGATACTATTATTTACTTCCATTATTTGATCAATATTAAGCAAGGTGTGATCACAAAGTCAATGTTAACCCAATGACACTTGGTAATGTTGGGAACGTCCTGTGCCCGATTGCAGTCTGAGCTTAGCCTTGTTGGTGATCGATGGCATTGTCCATTAATACAGTGTAAATAGCCTCTCGATGTGAGGGACATACTTAGGGACCATATTCTAAAGGCAATTTGAGTAAAGAAAGTTGAGGATATGACAAGTGGACACATGTTATAAGAAGCTATACCGCAAAAAGACAACTGGAGATAAAAACAGAATATTTAAAAAAAAAAGAAGACAATTGTAATAAAAAGCTATATCCCCAGATGGGAAGTTGATTAAAGAAAACAAACAAAACCACCGACGATTGTTATTAGAAGCGGTGTCACAAAATACGTTTACAAGAATGTGATAACAAGACTGATGTAACTGTAAATGCAACTAGACGCTCACCGGTATTTTATACTGACAAACACTGTAGATTCGCACTATACGTTTATTTCGGTTTCATTTGTAAGCGATTCATACCAAGTCGTGTGAGTGAAATAACTCTCACGACATTACACCCCAATCTAACAATCGTGAATCGCCTTAACTTGTTGCACGGTCGTGGTTATGCATTAGTAGATTAAAGGACAGTGATCATTGAAAATTACGTCCTGCCATTGCTTGATTAACAGGAACAACCAGCAATATATATATGCAGGATATGACTGAAAGAGAAATGAAAATCATTCAGTATCCAGAACATGACACCATAATTAGAAATGCTGCCAGCGTCTGTTTCTTAAAAGTTGCTTTGTTGTGAGGTGTATTTCCCCGTAAAGAATATGATGTTTGATTGGGGTTTACAGTCGTTCTTAAGGTTATTTCTCTCACATTAGGGAGTACCAAGTTCAATGGATGACCCCCCACCAATCAGTACCACTAGCAAGAAACAATGACAAGAGAGCACAATCACACGATGTAATATAAATACATGACAAACAGATCGGATGCGTGTTGCCCATCAGCTCTGAAAGTACCGGGAGAACAGGGAGAAGACATGTCTGTGTCCCTGGGTCATATTCGAAATGCCCAAGGATGTTGTTAGTTTCCTGAGTAAAGCCACGTTGAACTAATTGTATTAATTTATTGCTCGGCTGTCCAATGTATTTCAACTTGAATTATTTTTCCTCCTTTGTTTGGCAGGCGGATATAGACTGGCAGCTTCAAAGAAATCGGAGAACTAAAAATTTAGAGATTTTTACTGCCGAGTTGTGACTTTCGACCCTTTCGTTAAAGACAAGTGGCACCTATCGTCTTCTGCCTCCCAGCTTGCGGGGTGTGCTACTATGTGACGATTTTTGTCATATAACACAACAGCTATTAATTTATAGTCAAATTTAATTATGCAAAAATTCTCCATCGATTATTTAACATGTAAGTGTCTAATCTACATTTTATGAGTTTACTTAGGAGCTTCATACATTCTATTCTTCTGGCTTAGGGCAGTGTGTGCCGAGCCTTTAACCATGCTCTCGTTATTCTTAGCTATGGAGGAAACTTAATGTCAAGCTTATCAAGCAACTGCTTGCTTAAGTTTACCTGTTAGATCACTAAAATCTTGAGTAGTAGATAACACAAATACATTGAATAAATGTAGAAGAAGGCAATTAAGCTACAACAATACTTCACGAGTATTATCTTATCAACATTCTGCTATGTTTAATTATCATAACATATTATCGCCATATCAGTTTTAGAAACATCAATTTAGGGTCGAAAACGAAAATGAAAAACGTCGGGAGCTTATTTTACTGTTTGAATCCGATGTTATGTACGAGTGTATATATATTAGGACAAATTATTCAAATGTGCTAAGAGACAAAAGTTTCAAAACTGTTAACCATCATTTTCAAAATACAGTTTTGTAAGCTTCCATTTGCTGTAATATTAAGACCTTTGTGTTGCTGTACCAGTGACACAACTATCGATATTATAACCAAAACAATCTGCACAACGAGTGAGGAAGTGAACACATATCAAACTACGTGGAATCTAATCTCCCTCATCGGATCAGACAAGACATCACATAGCTTTTTGAATATGTGTGACACAATTGTCCTGGAGCTCTACCTAGATACCAGAATTCCGACCCATCAAGTTTTGATTGGTAGTGTTATACGCCATATTCAGCGGTATTTCAGCTATACTGTAACGCGAAAATTCCCATTAAAGGATGTACAGCAGACGATAAAACACGCATTCCGAGTAAGATGTCAATCAAATTCGAACTGACGTACCCTTAGTTCCTAACATTCCTACCACCCAATACAATCACAATGGGTGGCAACATGGGCCCAGTATTACAGGTGTAGTAAACCAGAACAATAGGAGATATGTTCTTGGTACTTCGACATAATTCTCTAAAGAAACAACGTAATTGTGTTAGGGTGTTAACCCTGAAGGACACTGTTGTTTTCAAGATTCCAATACGTTGTGGATTCGATTAGAAATGTCCATGTGTTTGCTTCGCTGAAAAAACCATTGACCTATACATGTTTGTGGGTTTCCCTAATTCAAACGAGTATTTTATTCCGCCTAGCTGCGTACGCCACAATGAAGAATTGTCTTGTTTACAAGAACAAAGCGTCATTAAGGAAGGTAAAATAGACGCCATATGGAGTTAGACTTAGAGGGATTAGCGCTGTTAAAAATAGTGCTGTTTGGTTTGGGCATACATTTTTCATCGCATAGACTATGTTTGAATAATCACAATTCCTAGCAAATGTCAAACACCTCATTATCTCCTTTATGTGGTGATGATGGGTTTGAGAGGGAACAATAAATAACATGGCATACCCATCATTACCACGTACTTCGTTTGATTGGTGTTTTACGGCGCACTTATTTCACTCATATGACAATGTGCCAACCTAGTAGGTAAAGAGAATCAGCCTCGTAGTCACTGACGATTTTCATCATTTTAAGAAATGGTCGAACTTTAGTTAAAACTTGTATGCTCTTCTCCACTTGCCCTTTCGAAATGTACCGAGCACCCTTTGGATTTATGGTTGAACATATTAACAACAAAAACCCGAACGGTTTACTTTTTATTATAAAAATAGTTGAAATGTGATGATAGTAATTTATGATTTCCACCGTTAGTCATAGTGTATTCAACACGTCAATAACATAACTTAGTTTTATTCATGACTTTATGTTAATTGTTTAAGAACAGACACCATTTCTCACTTCTGTGTTGACGTGGATTCAAGAGGGTTCACGTTTTTCACCGAATTGGCGATACAAATTCTTGAAATAATTGGAAAGTATTAAATTTATGTAATATTCGATTAATGTACATGCGCTGCATGTTCCAATAGCTTTCTGTACCACGATAACTTAATACAGTATCAATCGCCTGGGTCCGTCGATGCATTCAAAAAGTACTTAACAATTTCCATATGAAATAACAGTAGAAGTTGTATGTAGCATGGAATTCGATACCAATCATACCATGCGGACGCAACTGATATCAATTATATTTTAGTGACAACAAAGCTCGTCATATTTCAAATTATCCATTTGACTAAATATATCCTTTTTTATACCAAATCAATGTGAGCATTGTATGTTGCCTTTATTGGGCGAGTTTATCTTTAGCATATGTGTCTCATGTTTAACTTTCTTAAGAACATATAAATATATCACATAAATGCCAATCTATTTGTATTCCATGAATGCAGTAGTGTGTGTGATTTACCAAATGATCAGAAAACAGTACAGTGTTTGGCGTGGAAATCTTTGAATACACTTTTCTTTCGAGCATGGTAGAACAATGTTATATTACTCCAAAGTCGGGGAGATAGCACAATGGTTGAAGGAACTCACAATCGAGGTTACTGGCGGAGAACAATGGTAGAAGCAAAGACAAGTACAAACCAGAAGAAAGAAAATTGTGTTAATGTCTAGAACAAAAAGAGAGCAAATCGGCTTCGCTGTGCTTTTTTGTCTAGAGAGCGACCGGACAGATGGAACTCCCATCGACGACCATTGCCTGTAGGGAGAACTCGAATAAATCATTGTGTAAAACCGATTGATACCTTGTACATCCGGACAGTAATTGCCGTCCAATGGTCATTTGGGGGTTACTCACATAGTTTTAGCTCGCTCTGAACAGATATATCTTGTTTTTCTTGAAGGCCAACTGTTCTTAGACTTAATTTCCGCGCAGCCCGTTTAATGTTTATTGTGGTAAAAATAGTGGCATCAATAAAACTAGAGTATTTTACCGTACCTTGTAGAATCGTAATGTAGCGTGTTTTTTTATTAAAAGGGCTTTCCAATTGTGTTCAGATATATTATATGGACGCATGTCTTCAGCACTATTGTATTACAAAAGAGCTCAAACAAAATACCAACATTATCCGTGTCGTTTAGATAAATAATTTATTGACAATTTTTTTGTTTGTTTGGGGAATTTGCAGATGCTCTCAAACCTTGCCCATCAGACAGTTGTAGTAATGTTGTTTTTTTAATGGTCTATCTTAAATTTATACAGTCAAATCGATCTATGCTTTTGAGCTCATCCACATAGGTTTAAAAAATAACGAAAGGTTAACCTGGGGTATGAGTTAACCAGGACAATACACCGTTACACTGTTACCTCAATATACAACACACAGAAGTCAACATATAAATACTATAAGTAGGGAAATCGGAATGCCAATTAATGTATTAAACAAGACGACAGCCTGACGATCACCAGTAGTGTCGGAGAAATACTGTCTGCAATATTTAAGCTTACATGTAACTCCTTCCTTGTATGGTGGATATGTGTTAGCACTGATACCCACGCATCCCCATTATACTAGGAAGAAATTCTATTTAATAACAAACTGATACAATGGGATAGTTTGTGGTAGTGACTTATTGATGTGTTGTAGTTTCAAAATAAGGGTTAAAGCACTAAATCCATTGGGAGATCGACCATTGTCCATTAACACGTTGTTAGCAGTGTGAGAGGTCATTGGTTTTACCACATTAACCCATTTGTCACTGTCACACAAGGTTCGTCCACAAAGATACTATTATTTACTTCTATTAATTTTGGGTAACATCGAGTGTGATGCCGTTCGGAAAAAACAATTATTTCTAGTGAAAAAATGTTCGTCATATTGCAAATCAGCCAGTTTACTGGATATGTACTCTTTTATACCAAGTCGATTTAAGCAATTTATGTGGCGCTTTGGACGCTTGAAATAGCACAATGGTTAAAGATACTCACAATCCAGGTTACTGGCGGAGAACAAGGGTAAAAGGCAAGGCAAGTACAAAACCACAGAAAGAGAATTGTGGTAATGTCTGGAACAAAAAGAGAGCAAATCGGCTCCGCGGGGTTTTTTGTCTAGAGAGTGGCCGGACACATGGAACTCCCATCGACGACCATTGCCTGTAGGAAGAACTGGAATAAATCATTGTGTAAAACCGATTGATAGCTTGTACATCCGGACAGTAATTGCCATCCAATGGTCATTTGGGGGTTACTCACATAAACAAGGAGTGGGGTTTTAACTTGCTCTGAACAAATATTTCTTGTTTTTCTTGAAGGCTTACTGTTCTCAAAACTTAATTTCCGCGCAGTCCGTTAAATGTTTATTCTGGTAAAAACATTTGCATCAATAGCATGAGAGGATTTAACTCTACCTTACAGAATCGTAATGTAGCGTTCTGCGATTAAAAGGGGCTTTTACATTCGTGTTCTGATATATATCCAGAGACAAATGTCTTCGGTCCTATATTGCATAACAAAAAAAGTACCAACACAACACGAACTTTATCCGTGCCGTTTAGTTAACTAATTTATTGGAAGTTTTTGCATTATCTAAGTTAAATTAATACAGTCGACGACAGGAATACTGTCTGCAATATTCAAGTTCACATGTAACTCCTTCATTGTATGGTGGATATGTGTTAGCACTGATACCAACTCATCCCCATTATACTAGGGAGACGTCCGAGTTCGTTACAAACTGATACAATGGGATAGATTCTGGTAGTGACTTATTGATGTGTTGGAGTTTCAAAATGGGGCTCAAGGCACTAAATCCGCTGGAAGATCGACCCTTGTCCATTGACACGTTGTTAGTAGTGTGAGAGGTAGTTGGTTTTAGCACATTAACCCATTTGTCACGGTAACACAAGGGCCGTCTACAAAGATACTATGATTTACCACCCATTATTTGAACAATATTAGCCAAGGTGTAAACAAAAAGACAATGTTAACCTAATGACTCTTGGTAACGTAGTGGGGATTGTTGGAACGTCTTGAGCCAGACTATACTCTATCAGCCGAGCAATGTTGATGATCGATGGTATTGCCAATTAATGCAATATAAATAGCCTCGCAATGTTAAGGGACATGGTCCGGATCTATATTCTTAAGACAATGTGAGTAAAGAAATTAACAAAAAAATGAAAGGGCAACTGTTATACTAAGCTATATAGACAATTTAAATTCAAAAAATTATTACAATTTTTTCTATTATTATTTTATTTTATAATTTAAAAACTCCTGTTCATAGAAAGGGATGTATAAACGCAGTTTTTAAGTAACTGCGCAGATCCCGATGTTGTTTAACGAGGTTTCTCGTTTTTCATCAAGAACCAACGATACACATTCTTGAAATAATTAGAATGTATTAAATTCATCTAAGATTTGTATAAATATACACAAACTGAATATCCGATCACTTTATGTGCCACGCTAACTGAATCAGAATTCGTTTGAGTATTTTTTTTCCTTAGCCCCATATGTGCCCTTTATCAGCTTTTTAGAACTGTTCGATATCGTCGATGTTATAAAAAAAACTGTTTAACGAAATAACAGTAAATTTTGGGTAACATGGAATTGGATGCCATTTTGAAGCAACTGATATCAATTATTTCTCGTGAAAGCAAAGTTCGTCATGTTGCAAATCAGCCAGTTTATTGGATATGTCCTCTTTTATACCAAGTCGATTTAAGTTTTCATTGGACGCGTTTCTATTTAACATAGTAAACTTCTTAGAACGTATACAGATTTCAGATAAATGCAAGCCTTTTCTTAATCCACGACTACAGTAGTGTGTGTTATTCATCCAAAGCTAAAAAAAAAGTACAGTGTTTCGTTTGAATTACTGCGTTTGCGTGGAAATCATTGAATACACTTTTCTTTCAAGCATGGTATCACAATTATATATTACTCCAATGGCCGTGAAATAGCACAATGGTTGAAGGAACTCACAATCCAGGTTACTGGCGGAGAACAATGGTTGAAGCAAAGACAAGTACAAACCGAAGAAAGAGAATTGTGGTATTTTCAAGAACAAAAATAGAGCAAATCGGCTTCGCGGTGCTTTTTTGTCTAGAGAGCGACCGGACACATGCAAGACCATTGCCTGTAGGGAGACCACTAATAAATCATTGTGTAAAACCGATTGATACCTTGTACATCCGGACAGTAATTGCCGTCCAATGGTCATTTGGGGGTCACTCACATAAACAAGGAGGAGTTTGAAGGCCAACTGTTCTCAGACTTAATTTTCGCGCAGCCCGTTTAATGTTTATTGTGGTAAAAACATTGGCATCAATAGCATGAGAGGATTTAACTCTACCTTACAGAATCGTAATGTGGCGTTCTTCGATTAAAAGGGGCTTTTACATTCGTGTTCAGATATATTTCTTTGGACAAATGTCTTCGGTCCTATTTCATAACAAAAAAATACAAACAAAACAATAACATTATCGGTGTCGTTTAGATAAATAATTTATTGATATTTTTGTTGTGGGGAATTTGCAGCTTCTCTTACATTTTGCCCATCAGACTGTTGTAGAAAAGATTTTTTCATAGTACGTGAAAAAACCATTGACCTATACATGTTTGTGTGTTTCCCTAATTCAAATGAGTAATTTTTTTAGCCTAGCAGCGTACACGAGAATAGAGAAATGTCATGTTTACAGTCAAATTGATCTATGCTTTTGAGGGCATTAGTAGTGTGTTATGAGCTCATCCACGTATATTTAAATAAGAACGAAAAATTAACCTGGGGTATGACTTTCCCAGGATCAAAGCCCGTACACTGTTACCTCGGTATACAACACACATAAGTCAACATATAAATATTACTAGTAGGGCGAAATCGGAATGTCAATGTGCTAAACAAGACGACAGCCTAGCGATCACCACTAGTGTCAGAGGAATACTGTCTGCTATATTTAAGCTTACATAAAACTCTTTCATTGTATGGGAGACATGTCTTAGCACTGATACCCACGCATCACAATTAAACTAGAGAGACGTTCGAGTTGATTACATACTGATACAATGGGATAGTTTGTGGTAGTGACTTATTGATGTGTTGGAGTTTCAAAATGGGGCTTTAGGCACTAAATCCATTGGGAGATCGACCCTTGTCCATTAACACGTTGTTAGCATTGTGAGAGGTCATTGGTTTGAACACATTAACTCATGTGTCACTGTCACACAAGGTTCGTCCACAAAGAAAATATTATTTACTATCATCATTTGAACAATATTAGCCAAGGTGTCAACAAAAAGCCAATGTTAACCCAATGACACTTGGTAATGTTGTGGGGATTGTTGGTCACGTCTTGAGCCCGACTATAGGGGCCTGCTTTATAAGCCGAGCAATGTTGATGATCGATGGCATTGTCCATTAATGCAATATAAATAGCCTCGGAATGTTTAGAGACATGGTCATGATCTATACTCTCAAGACAATGTGAGTAAAGAAATTACCAAAAATATAAAGCGACAACTGTTACACTAAGCTATATAGACCATTTAAATTGAAACAATTATTACATTTTTTTGTATTATTATTTGATTTCACATTGTCTGAACTAGAATCTGTTCAAACTAAGCAAGTGTTAACCCAAAATAACGAAAAAACTATTTTATTTTATAATTTGAAAAATCTAGTTTATATAAATGGGTGTATTAACGCAGTTTTCAAGTAACTGCGCAGTTCGCGATGTTGTTTTAACTAGGTTTCTCACCAAGAACCGACGTATACATTCTTTAAATAATTAGAATGTATTAAATTCATGTAAGATTTGTATATATATACATGTATATACGCACTGATTATACCAATCGCTTTATGTGCCACGATAACTGATTACATACTACGTCTGGGTATTTTTTTGTTACTTAGTCCCCTTTGGGACCTTTATCAGCTTTTTTGAACTGTTTGATATTGTCGATGTTATCAAAAAGTATTAAACAATTTTCATACGAAATAACAGCATAAATTTGGGGTAAAATGGAGTTTGCTGCCGTTCGGACGCAACAATTATTACTAGTGAATAGAAAGTTCGTCAGATTGCAAATCAGCCAGTTTACTGGATATGTTCTCTTTTATACCAAGTTGATTTAAGCAATTTATGTGGCGCTTTGGACACTTGAAATAGCACAATGGTTAAAGATACTCACAATCCAGGTTACTGGCGGAGAACAATGGTAAAAGGCAAGGCAAGTACAAAATCGAAGAAAGAGAATTGTGGTAATGTCTGGAACAAAAAGAGAGCAAATCGGCTTCGCGGGCTTTTTGTCTGCAGAGGGGCCGGCCACATGGAACTCCGATCGTCGACCATTGCCTGCGGGGAGAACTCGAATAAATCATTGTGTAAAACCGATTGATACCTTGTACATTCGGACAGTAATTGCTGCCCAATGGTCATTTGGGGGGTGACTCCTATAAACAAGGAGTCGGGTTTTAACGTGACCTGAACAGATATTTCTTTTTTTTCTTGAAGGCCTCGTGTTCTCAAAACTTAATTTCCGCGCAATCTGCTTTTTCTGGTAAAAACATTTGCATCAATAACTCTAGATGATTTAACTGTACCTTACAAAATCGTAATGTAACGTTCTTCAAATTAAAGGGGCATTCCCATTCGTGTTCAGACATGTTTCAATTAATATAAGTTTTCAGTATTTTTTGTTTGTTTGGAGAATTTGCAGTTGTAGAAAAGGTTTTTTTCATAGTCTTTAAATTTATGCAGCCAAATCGATCTATGCTTTTGAGGTATTAGTATTGTTATGAGCTCATCCACGTAGATTTAAATAATAACGAAACATTAACATACGGTATGACTTTACCAGGATCATAAACCCTTGCCTCAGTATACAACTTATAAATAGTACTAGTAGGGCGAAATCGGAATGCCAATGTGTTAAACAAGACGACAGCCTGGCGATCACCACTATAGTGTCAGAGGAATACTGTCTGCAATATTTAAGCTTACATAAAACTCCTCCATTGTATGGGGGACATGTCTTAGCACTGATACCCACGCATCACAATTATACTAGGGAGACGTTCAAGTTGATTACAATCTGATACAATGGGATAGTTTGTGGTAGTGACTTATTGATGTGTTGTAGTTTCAAAATGGGGCTTAAGGCACTAAATCCATTGGGAGATCGACCCTTACCCATTTACATTTAGTTAGTAGTGTGCGAGGTCATTGGTTTTAGCACATTAACCCACTTGTCACTGTCACACTAGGTGTGTGCACGTAGAAACTGTTATTTACTCCCATTATTTGAACAATATTAGCCAAGGTGTTAACAAAAAGCAAATGTTAACCCAATGACACTTTGTAATGTTGTGGGGATTGTTGAAAACGTCCTCTGCCCGAGCAATGTCGTTGCGTACTCCATTAATGCAATGTAAACAGCCTCGCAATGTTTGGGGACATAGTCAGCATCAATACTTTCAAGGCAATGTAAGTAAAGAAATTACTAAAAATATAAAAGGACAACTGTTATAAGAAAGCTATATAGACAATTTAAGTTAAAATTATTACAATTTGTTTGCACTATTTTTTTATTTTTTGTATAAAACATTACTATTGTAATAAACAACTTTATCGCAAAATGGCAAGTCTAGTAAAGAAAAAAGGAAAAACTAAACTATAAACGATTTGTTGTAAGAACCTGTGTCACAAACTTGACCCCTAGCATAGCCTTTAACTAGGATTATACCGTGATATTAATACAGGACTGATGTAGTTGTAAATTCAATCTGAAGACTGTATAATTGATCACCAGTATTCTATAATTGATAAACACTGTATATATTCGGACTTTATCTTTATTTTAGTTTCCATTTGGAAGCGATTAATGCCAAGTATAATTATGAGACTTTTAGCCGACGTTAAAGGGGTGTTCATACTTCTCAAGACTATTTCTGAGCTTCTCAAGACTATTTCTGAGCTTCTCAAGACTATTTCTGAGCCATTTGACCGCTGTTAACTAGCGTGACCATAACTCACACCACGACGTTGTTAGGTTAGCTGATACAATAATACTGAATGAATCTCATATTTTGTTGTAATGTAGAATAAACAAGTGCCACCATAATGGCAAGTTTCTTGAATCTCTTTAACTGGATGCCTTGCCATTGTTGCGCATTATTATTTTAACGGAAAAACATATTGAAAGTTTTCAGAATTTCTAAAAAAAATTAACCACAGTAATTTTTGCAAATTATACGTGCTGTCATATTTTACTTATCAGAAACAATCAACAATTCCAATGGGTGAAGGAAGCCACCCTCGACATTACTGCCAACAAACAAAGACAAGACAGTACAATAACACGATGTAATATAAATAGTGGTTTCGTGTTGCCCATTAGCAAAAGTACCTGGAAGTACAGAAAAGTCTCTGCCAACCCTCCGCTTGATAAATATGGAACAGAATTTAGACATGTCTGTGTCGGTGGGTGACGATCGAAATGCCCAAGGATGTTGTTAGTTCGCCAGGTAGTCACACTGATCTAATTGTATCAATTTACTGCTCGACTGTCCAATGTATTTTAATTTTATTTTTTTTCCTCCTTATTTTGAAAGGCGGATATAGACTGGCAGCTTCCAAGAAATCCGAGAACCCAAAATTAAGAGATTTTTGCTTCCGAGTTGTGACGTCCGTCTCTTTCGTTAAAGACTAGTGACACTTATATGGCCTTCTAGCTTGATGAGTGTGATACTATATGTCGATTTTCGTCATGTTAAAAAAGAGCTGTAAATATAAACCAGAATTCAAGAACGCAAAAATTGCCTATGGATTAGATAACATCTAAGTCTCTTGCCCACATTTTATGAGTTTACTTATAACGTGGAGTTTTAACATTACAGCAAAATTCGAACCCATAAAAGGATTCATTGATTGATTAAAGTTATACGCCACATTCAACTGTATTTCAGATACATTGTAATGCGAACATTCTGATCAAAGTATGCCCAACAGACTATAAACAACGCATTCTGAGTAAAATGCTAATCAAATTCGAACAGACGGGGCATTAGCATTTTGGAATAAAATGAGTACCCCTCCCCCCCCCCCCAAACACACGGCTGCCCCCATAAGAAAAGCAAGCTGTGTAGCGACATGGGACCAGTTTTACAGGTGCAGTAAACCCATCACAATAGTTACTATTGGTTCTTAGTTCTCCGCCATAATTCTATAAGAAACAACGCAATTGTGTTAAGGTGTTAACCCTAAAGGACATTGTTGTTTTCAAGATCCCAACACGTTGTGGATTCGATTGGAAATGTCAATGTGTTTGCTTCGCTGAAAAAAACATTGACCTATACATGTTTGTGGGTTTCTCTAATTCAATGAGTATTTTATTCCGCCTAGCTGCGTACACCACAATGAAGAATTGTCTTGTTTACAAGAACAAAGCTACATTAAGGAAGGTAAAATAGACGCCATATGGAGTTAGACTTAGAGGGATTAGCTGTTAAAAATAGTGCTGTTTGGTTTGGGCATACATTTTTCATTGCATAGCCTATGTTTGAATAATCACAATTCCTTGGAAATGTCAAACACCTCATTATCTCCTTTAAGTGTTCATTATTGGCCTGAGAAAGGAAACGAAAAAGGATTCCCTACCCATCACTATCACATACATTGGTTTGATTATTTTGTTTGATTGGTGTTTTAATCCGTACTTTAGGCTATTTCACTCGTATGACAATGTGTCCGGCTTATAGTTGAAGGGAGTCAGCCTCGACGTCAGTGACAACAAAGACTCGGTGTGTAAAGTGTGTCTTAAACCACGTCAACGAGTGACCTGTCGTTAGAAACAATTTTCACTGGAACCACAGTTACTGCCGATCAAGCCAAACGATAATTGTGTGACTCACTCATACACCTGAGGGTCGACAGACGGGCTCGATCCTGTGAACGGCAAATCGAAGTAGGCTTTAGTAAGAGCACTAGCTAACCACTAAGCTACGGACCAATGGCAAATTGGTGTATATCACATAAAATTTCTGTACAAAAAGCTCCAGAATACGCCGGGTGGGCAAATCTGAGATTGCACCAAAATGGTCGTTGAATGTATTTAATGATAATGATAAGTCATAATAAATCGTCTTTAATAGAAATCAATGTCAACCTTGACAAATTAACAATCTCATCGTGTACAGGGATACGCTGGATACGGCCATGTACTAATAATGTCAGCCTAATGCCACAGATGTGTATTTGGATGTCAACAGATCACTGTATTTAATTCGCCTCACTACACAAACCAAGCACTCATCTATTTGCTAATCTAATTTAGATAAATATCCTGTCGAAATATCTGCAATTCCATTGGTATCAAAAACGGAATAATAAGATTAAATGCTCGATTGTTTGTCATGATGACGATAAGTGGCCCCTGTCTTGTAGGGGAAAATATATGGGTATGCCACCGATAAGCCTTGTTTCAGAGAGTAGTGGAAGACCGGACCGGACTATAAACGCATTCAGGATCATGTTCAAGACAGACTAGCCAGACAGTATTGAGGACACGGTGAGAATTGGAACGAACAAGTTCGAGAAAGGCCGTTGTCCTACACAGGCAATATATCTACTTGTCAATGAGTGGCTTTTTCTAACTTAACTCTAAAGCCTTCTATCATGTCTTACTACGTAGTTAATAACGAACAACTCCTAAGGCAATTCCATCGATTGTTAAACAGCCCATTGTCTTTAAAGGCAGCCGTTTGAGTTGGGCTGACTTGTAGAGCCACGACGTGTTTCACTGGTTACTATTGCTTTCTAAATTATGTTATACAAATCCAGCCCTTCAACAATCAGGTCAATGGCCTTTTATAAATCGTGTTATAAAATGCTATCATTAATTCACACCACTGATGGATTCGACCTGCTGATCGATTCTAGCACATTGGTATCGATAAAGTTCCTGCTTACAGGCAATCAGACCAACCATCGATTTAATGTGTCATTGATAACCTTGCATTTAACGACATTCACTGGCGAAACAACGAATCCAATAACTGCCCGGATGCACCTTTGTTTGTTTGTTATAGGAGTTAATAATAATCCTTTAATCCCACAGGTGAGAGTCATGCGATATCCGATTCATATCGCCACGTGTGGAATACAAATTTCCCACGCTTTGATTGCTCACTTTCTTTCCATTCACACAATTTGACAAATGAAGCGATAAAACTTACGCAAACTAATTCATTATAAACCTTGCTATTACCGTCGTCTGCACAGTTCCAAACAACTATGGTTGACCATTACCTTGCTTTACCTCCTATCATATTGGTTACAATATAGATCTTTGGCTTTTATAAGCCCACGTGTTCGTATAACATATTCACCATACGATTTCTTACATCACATCTACTCCTGTTCTTTCCATTCGGTGCAGATCAACTTGCACAAGTTTGCACGTATTGAAACAGTGCATTGTTAGTATAGAGACAACGTCCGATATGTTTGCAAATGTTCAATAGTGTGGAAGACCAGACTGAACCGAACTACAAACGTACTCAGAATAATGTTTAAGACTCACCAACCGGACAATATTAAAGACGGAAAGACAATTGGAGATGAATCGGGAAAGGCCGTTGTTTTATACAACAACATATCTACTGTGAATGGCTTTTGGTAGATTCATTCTAAAGCCTTCTATAATTCCTGACTTCTTAGTAGTAATGAACAACCCTTATCCAGTTCCCCCTGACTGTTAAACAGCACATTCTCTTCAAAGTCAGCAGTTTCAGTTGGGCTGCCTTATAGAGCCGCTGCTTGCTACACAGGGTGCAATTGCCTCCTGAGTTTCGCTTATACAAATACATCCCTTCAATGTTCCCGTCAATGGCCTTCCTAATGCTGCCAGCACGTGTTGGTGGGCACCAGCTATTTTAAATTTGTTATTGACAGATACACAAAAAGCGTCAATATAATATCAGCAGTATGGTGACCAAGTTGCAATACTCCAGTAAGTGATTTACTTGGCTGGCTGGTTACAAAATAGGATTTCCAATATTGGACATTGCTTGCTTGGTTTGTTTGACTGGGGTTTAAGGCAGTACTCAAGGGTATTTCACTTATATGACGACCGATTGCCTCCTTCACATTGGTCCTTGCCTAAATACGGCGGAAAACTAGAAAAAACTCTCTCCATTGTTTGGAAGATCAGCACATACAGTGTTGAAGACATGTTTCACTCGTTTTATGTCTAGAGGCCGACCAACCAGACAGTAGGACCAGATTGCAATAATCTCTGGTTATAGACATACAATACAAATTGGTATGACAAAACGCCAACACATCAATTGCGAATTCAAAGTAACAAATCCACAGGGAAGTCGCCTGTCCTGATATTACGTCTTATTCTATTTTGAATAATTGAAAATGACATTATCCATGAATGGCAATGACATCCCGGGCCGTGACCGTTCCACCCGTCACTAACCATCAATAATCGTCAAACTAGCTAAATACCCTTCAGTGTTGCGTCAAGTATCAGCCCTATAAATACATGTAACGCGTCTGATATCAGACCTGCCTACCCTAGAAGAAATTCATGTGTAACAAGCTGAGTAGCTAGCAGGTCCGCCACTAAAGGCTTTTTTTAAAAATATATGCTCATAATCCCTGTCAAATTGCCTTTTCCTACTTTTTTTAAAGAACATTTTGTTTTCTTCAAGGAGCCAAAAAGTAAAACATTATGGTGTTTAATTACCACCTATATGGTGAACTATGCAAAGTAAGGCATATTTAAGGCATTAACAGAAAAAGCGAAGTTTGAAGTTTAAATCTGAATTTAAGTGATGGCCATTTTGGTTCGTGGAATTGAATGAAATCCAATCACCAAAGAATGCTCTTTTCTAAGTTAATCAGCGAATTTGTTCTCTAGTTATCATGTTTACAAAA
>JAVFBX010039957.1:0-17606 GCA_034783855.1 Mopalia kennerleyi | reverse complement strand
GGGATATGGTCTGCTTTTCCTAACAGAAACATATTTCCCATTGCCAAGTTAATGTTTTGTTTCCCAAAAATATTCTGCTTTATTTCAACTTGTTACAAAGCGATCGTATCTTGTCAGTCATATTGATACTGTATATCAACAACGTTCACATAGAGCGAAGATTTGTCTCTCCAAGTCATTTAATGTATTGTATTGAATTTGTTTTCTAAGTCTAGCATTTAATGAAAGGTGGCGATTCACGAAATAGTTGAAATGTAAATGCAGAGGTCATAATGTCATTCTTAAAGGTATAGCTTTGAGTAAATATCCATTATCCTTAGTCCACAAAATAATCAAACTAAATCAATATCATAGCCAACTTATTCTCCCGGCGTAGACAGGTCTGCCTTTATTTATACACTGAGATAAATTCGATGACAAGTCTAACTAAATTATATTAAGACAAAGTGGTGAACTCCTATCGCTGAAAACAGCGCGGCTCAAATTGAAACAGAAATACAGCCCTCGATTAACTGCTTAAAGCGAATGAAACGACAGGAATCCGACAAGATTCGTTAGATCTGCTTAGATAATGAATTCCGTCATACCTGCTAAAATTGTAAAACTGTAAAGGTATGATTATTTCTTATAGTATTCTCATATAGCCTGTTTGGATGTAAAAAGACTTGAAAATCAGGGTGTAAACTTGTGAGAATGAAAGGTGCCAGAGATATATAAACGATCTGATTTCTCTTACTACTGAAAGCGTGCATGAAACTCGGGATTTAAACTTGTAAGAATTTCTCGTGCCTATGAGATATGAAAGGAAATCGATATTTTGTAGTCGGAACAGTGTTTTGAATTAGTTATGGAATTGGACATCTATATTAAAATGAACTTCTTTACCGTACTTGTCGTCAGTTTCAGCTTAGCGATGTTGAATTTGCTAAGAACTGTAGGAAGATTAATTAAACATAATTTCACTGCTGATAGCTTATAGATTTAATTATGCTTTCGTTCTGTTGATATTATCCGAGGCTATGAGCGTCATTGTAGTCGGGCCAAAATTTTACGGGTAAAGAGTTTTACAAATTATAAAAAGTTCTAATTGTTATTATCCCATCTGTGAAAAATAATAAAGCTAAGCAAGGTAGTTTAAAACACAGGTAATCATCCAATTTTGTGGACTTTAACTCCCGGCCTTCTATCGCAGATGTTCTCAGCTTAAATGCCCTCAATCAATCTCTCCTCAGACAGTCGGGAAGTCAAATGTAATAAACCCAACAGCAGACTTTCACTCACTCCTATGGACGCCCACGTATAGATTGGACGTGTTCTGGTAACTGGAATGAAATTGGTTGAAAACATATTATTATTCAAACCATTTTGTTTGGTTGTATCCCGGCTTTGTCTGGAAGAGGTAATACTTCAATAATAGAAATTCACGTTCGACTGGTACAATGAACATAAAACTAACGAAACATTCTGATCCAAGTATCATCCAAGGCATTTTCTTCGAACTTTATAACAGCTTGCTCTGGAAGAGGTACAATATTAGACATTTACGTTCGATTGTAAAAATGATCATAAAATTAACAAAAAATTCAAATTGATGTTGTTAAAGTCCACGACAAAAGATTTTCACAAGTTCTATTTGCCAGCGTATTTTCATTTATGTGTTAAAGCTATCGTTTATAAATAGCCGAAAACATAAAATCTGGGTAAAAAAGACAGTTACACACAAGGGAATGATAAAGTAGCAGGAAAAGGTATAACTGAGGTATTTTTCTTTTGATTTGTGTTACTCGTTTTTCTTTAAATAAGATAGCTAGCCTGCTGTATGCTTTATCTTCTTTACCGTACTTGTTTGATACTATATTCTGGCTGGACCCCTCGGGATCAAAATGGACCTAATCAAGTTAACTGTGCTTCATTTTTTACAAGTTCGTCCTTGATTTTTGTAATGTTTTCTGAAAGTCGGATTTTACATTTTTAAACGCTTTTCCGAGGTGGGATAGACAAAAAATCGACTGTGATCGATCTAATCAAAATCATATAATGGGATACCTCTTACGAGTTCAAAACTATTCTACAATGTCAACTAATCGATTGAGTCTTCCTTTTTATGGCAATTCGAAACATAAACCCTGAAAAATGCACTCTATTTTTTCTGTTAGTTAGTTAATTGATTTCTGGCGGCTCCATTCGATAGAATGATGTGCGCCATGACTATGTATGTTGCTATTACAAAGGCCATTACTATTATTTTTTGCAAATACGTAAATACTCAATACTCAAGTATCTTCACCAGCATTGGCATCATTCTATAATAAAAAGAGTTAAATAGAAGATCAAATTAACCCTATTCCACAATCAAATAAAACGTGATAACATACAAGACTGGAGAAAAGAAATAAATAGCATGGACAGTTCAGTTAACGCAACATTAAGTTACGACATATTTTCACAGCCACATCAGCTGAATCTGTGGCATCTTAATAAAAAGAATTGCCACAATCTGAAACACCTTGTTTCTGGATTAAGAATAGTCTCCAGAGACGCATTAAATATATTAACTTTCCTTAGCTCATTATATAATATACACCTGGCATTGTTATACCTCTAACAGTTAAAAATAAAATCAGAGACACTGTCATCAACATGACATACATCGCACAAGCCTGTTGGATGTAATTTGAATCTGCAAAGGTATGAGTTCACTGGAAGGTGAAGTTTCACAACGGCGAGACCCCAACACAGGCGGGATTACATGTACTGACGGGTTAAAATTAAAGCGTCCTTTCGCTGATATATCCCTGTCTCTTTGTCATAGCTTTAAAAAATAGGGTCGCACACAGCTGACCACTTCAGAGACAGACAGCTCTACATTAATTGAGACCTCTGTAAATGAGAGAGCCTGTTTTTCCAGGGTATCTGTCCACCCGTTACCACTATACCCACATGACTTGAAATCCATTCGAACATTATACATATGTTTTGACAGATCAAAGAGTTACAGAGATGTTAAATGTCATATACAATAGGTGGACATTTTTGCACCGAAAACAGAGATAACGTTTGCAGAGCAGACAAGGAATCTGAGAAAATAACAACACTCCTTGGTTTAAACTCTAAAATAAACTCCAAGGACAATAGCATTGCAATAAGTTCCGCAGTGAACACGGACAAATGGTCAGACAATCTGAACTTCTTACAGTATTTAATTTGTGGAATACAGAATGCAGCCCCAGTTCTGCCAGTCTCCCCACACTTCGAGGCATCGGTGAATATTTTGAGATCATAAGAGTAAGCAGTGTCAATATGTTCGAGTGTACAAGACTTAATAAACAAGGGAAAGTCGGACTTTCTAAATCTTTCAGACAAAACTAAAGACACTAAAGGCAACTTGAAAAGCCATGGGGGAAACTGACAGTACTGATGCTGCTTGACAACAAATGAACTAGCACCTGTATTTGCATAGATATGCTGTGCTCGTTTATTAAACGGCACCTGACGGGGCGTTGTGGCTTCAAACAAACTATCATATACAGTGTCATTAAAAACACATACAGCTGAATTATCGTTCGATGATTTCAACTTTAAAGCATAGTTGAACGAACGGAACCTACGTCTTATGTACAGTGGCCATTCTCCACACATTACCTGGAGGACGTTAAGTGGAGTCGTGCGTAAAGCACCTACACATAAACGCAGAGCGAAACATTGAACTGAGTCTAATTTTGCCTTTAGAGAATTGCAAGCCGAATCGTAGGCTTCACACCCATAGTCTAAGCGTGAGCGTATTAAAGCTCTATATAACATGCGCATGGACACATAGTCCGCTCCCCAGGATTTACCAGACACTGACCTCATTAAATTTAGGGCTTTTTGACACTTTGATACAGCAAAAACTATGTGTTCGCGCCAAGTTAGTTTCTTATCAAAAATAAGACCCAGAAACTTAAAAGAAGTAGATAGCTTAATAGCAGCTTTACCTAAATACAGTTTCACAGGACTTTCTAAACGTCTCCGTGTGAATATAACCGCTTCTGTTTTAGACGAAGAAAACTTAAAACCCCAGTTTTTACTCCATGCAACAATATTTGTAAGAGCGTCCTGTATATAACCTGAAGCAACACACAAACTCCTACTGCTGCACCAAAGTGCTACATCATCAGCAAACAAACAACA
The DNA here is from genome assembly GCA_034783855.1 of Mopalia kennerleyi. NCBI lineage: Eukaryota > Metazoa > Mollusca > Polyplacophora > Chitonida > Mopaliidae > Mopalia > Mopalia kennerleyi. Next base: position 13,436 of record JAVFBX010039957.1, on the reverse strand, counting down.
GTTAACATTGTGGTGAACAACAGATGGTAAATCATTGATAGCAATGTTAAAGAGCGTGGGAGACACTACGCTCCCCTGGGGCGTTCCGTTCTCAACACAAAGCACACGTGATCGGGAGCGCCCGATACGAACCTGCATAGTGCGGTCGGACAAGAAACTCCGAACCCAACCCAACATTCTACCCGTAATACCCATACCCTGCATTTTGATTAGGACACCAGTTCTCCATAGCATATCATAGGCTTTCTCTAAGTCTAGGAAAACACAAACCTGATATTCTTTATTTAACAAGGCATTACTTATGGAAGTTTCCAAAGAAACGAGATGATCCGTCGTGCAGCGGTTAGCCCGAAATCCACTTTGTACAGGAGACAAAAATTCATGCTTATTTAAATACCACATGAGCCTTGTATTCACCATCTTTTCCATTATTTTGCATAAGTTCGATTTTAGGGCAATAGGCCTATATGAAGTTGGTAGCGATGCATCTTTTCCAGGCTTAACAACAGGAATAACAACAGATTTTTTCCAAAGAAATGGGATTTTCATTTTGGTCCATATCATATTATACAATAATAACAGAATGCTCAAACACGAGTCTGGGAGATGTTTAATCATGGAATACGAAATACCGTCTTCTCCAGGGGAAGAGTTTTTTGTATAATGAAGAGCTTGTTTTAGTTCTGTCAGAGAAAAGTCAGTATTAATAGGCATTTCATTAAACATTTCATTATTTATATTGACTTCATTTTCTACAATTTTCTTGTGTTCTACAAAACTCGTATCATAGTTTTCAGAGCTTGAAACATAAGCAAAACTATCAGCTAATGCATCACATTTCTGTTCATTTGTTACGTGACTAGCATTATCACATGTCAGAGTGGGAATAATATTGCGCTTAGGCTTGCCATTCATGGACTTCACTTTCTTCCATACGTTCTTTATTGAGGATTTATTGGACAAAGAAGAGCAAAAATTACGCCAATAATTCTTTTGTGCAGACTTAATAACCCTTTGAGCTATTGCCTTAAACCTTTTATATACAACTATGTCATCATAAAGACGAGTGTGTTGAGCTCGATTTTTAGCCCGCTTTCTGTCTTTTATTGCTCTTGAGCAATCATCGTTCCACCACGGAACAGGAGCTTTTTTTAGTGTATTACCTGACGACTTTGGAATTGACTGAGATGCTGCTAAATCAAGAGCCTTAACAATGTTGTCAGAAAATTTGTCAATGTCGTCATCACATAGATCAGGACTAAATGTTTTCTCACACTCCTTAGCGAAGGATGACCAGTCGGCCTTGTCAGTTTTCCATCTAGGCGGATTACCCGGAAGGTTACAGTGAGACTTAAATCCGAAAGATACAAATATAGGATAATGGTCACTAGCACAGGGAGCAGAGGAGTCCACGGACCACAAGGCTGTTGAACTAATGTCACTTGAGCACAACGTAAGATCTATCGCTGTGGTATTACCAGTCCGTATGTCAATGCGTGTTCCCGATCCGTCATTTAGAACAACCATACCACTATCATTAAGAAACTCACAAACAACAGCTCCACTAGGATTTGACAACATACCTCCCCATAGATCATTGTGGGCATTGAAATCTCCACATATAATGTGGGACACTTGAGATGAAATCAGTAAGGATTTCAAATCACAAAGCAGTATATTATTACATGGATTGTAAACATTAACAATATTGACAGGTTTACCTTGGTGCCGAGCCACTTGTATACACTGGGCTTCAATCGAGTTTAACATAGGTAAATTAATTTCTGAAAATGAAATACCTTCCTTTACAAAAATAGCCAGACCGCCACCATTACATCTCGTTCTATCTTTCCGAAGAACTGAATAACCAGGAACAGAAAAATTTAGCTGGGGCTTTAGAAACGTTTCCTGAATACAAACAATATCAGGCTGTGGATCGAGAGAGGTGATATAAAACTTGAGCTCTTGGCCATGACTACAGAGTGACTGGATATTCTGGTGTAAAATGTTAAGAGACATGTTTGTGAAAAAAAGATACACAAGCAAAAATTGTAAAGGCCGTAATAAGCAATCCATTATTTATCGGAGGTATTTCTATTCAGGGTTAAATCAAGTAAATCACAGGATTTAACAATTCCACTTCCAAAGTGACGTTCAGCACAAGCAGTGATAAACTCGACTACATCTGTTCTTTTGGATATCTTAACAGAATGGAACAATACTTCTGTGAGTAGTGCGACAACATTTGTTGCCGAGAAGGGGAGGTAACTATCAGTTTGGATACCAACGTCAGGATCAGTCTGGACCGACACTGAGCACATGGCAGGTTTAGAGGGTATCGTATGAACAGTAGTGGATTTAATCTGAGCAGACGAAGACTTCAAATACTGAGAGTTATCAAAGTCTGGGTTTTGAGAAAAATTCATCTCAGAAGACCTTGATTCGCGAACTGACTGTAGGGCCTCAGCAAATGACACCGTTTTGGTGATTTTAATGACTTGGGCTTTATTTGCCTCCTTCTGGACAGGACAACCCCCATAGGCGGCGCTATGGGAACCACCGCAATTGACACATTTAGGTTTTTGAATGTTGGGGCAATCTACATAATCGTGATTTTCACCACATCTAGCACACCTTATATGGCTTTTACATTCTGAGGCTTTATGGTTTAAGCGTTGACAACGAAAACATCTAAATACTGGTGGGATATACGGTCTTATTTCAAAAATTTGATATCCCAAGCATACTTCAGTAGGCAAAACATCTGTGTCAAAATACAATAACAGACTGGATGAAGGGACTTGAGTTTTACCCTTGTTTAACCTTTTAACATTGGTACATTTCAGTTTCTTTAAAGCCAGTAATACTTCATTATCAGGAACATTTTCAGGAACTCCGGAGATAACCCCCCTTTGTGAAAATTGAGACTGAAGTCTGCATTGAATGTCACGACTTAATATAGTTGTTAGATTTAACAATTTTTTAATTTGGGTTTGTGAGGTACAGGTAATCATCAAGTCACGTGAGTGGATCTGTTTAACGCGCTTTACATTACCAACAGCTTTTTGTAAAGCATTACCAAATTTAATAGGGTTAACACTACTTATAGGCACTCCCCCCACTGCTGACATAATAACATTCAAGTGTTTCGGTTGAGTCTCTTGACTTGACCCGGCCTTGACTCTCTTTCCATCTTCTCTCTCTGGGCTATTCGATCGCTCCCTTTCCCTTCGTTTTCCCCGCCTTACATTGGACACCTCAATAAACTCCATGTCCAAATCCTCTTCTTCTTCCATGACTATATCTATACTAAACTACACTATGTGCACAAGACAGGGGAATGTTATTACAAGACAGTTAGGAATAGGACAACCCTGGGGCGACTCAGGGTAGGGGATTTAGACAAAAAGGAGCCCTGGACATAGAGTGCAGAGTGACAGTGCATATACAAGATGACCAAACAATAGCTAACTCATAAAAAGTCAATTTGGAAAATTTAAGGGGTGACGAAAACTATACCCCCACGAACACTATATATTTACAACAACAACATAACAACAGCTAACTACTGAAGAAAATTCAAAAATACAACCACAAATTACAAACAAAAGAACAGCTATACAGATAACCGAAGTTAAAGGTACACTAGAGAGACGAGTAATGCAACACATACATGCATACTATACAACACAGTGACATATATTACATACAACCTGAGACACGTCTATACCCTCTGGCCTCAGCTTGGGTCTCCTATTACCTGGAGTTGTCTACACTAAACATGTCTGCGGGAAGACTCGCTCAGAGCTTTATGCCCTTACACACGTTAGCATTGGGATAGGGTAATGTCTGCTTAGATCTGATACCAATTGATTGATTAGTTCCGTCACATGCCCTAGAAAAAGTGCAGTTACACTAATTTGGAAGAATGTGTTCGAACGTGTCAAGAATGCATTATGCAAACAGACTAGTGGTACAATCGTAGGTATAAGAAACTGATCTAGGTGCTATACCATAGCATTTGTAATTATCCATTATATTGTTTGCTATTTTTAAATTCATGCAGAATTGATATCTAAATATTCGAAATTGAGACGAGCAAACGTTTCTTCAATAATAATGTGTAAATGACACCAAGAGTGTTCAATCGTTGTCTGAATCCTCATTTTTCAAAAACTAAATAGTACTTTGCTTGACTGTTGAAGTATCATAGTTGCTCGGGCCAGACAGGCTTTTCACCTTTGGCGTTAACAGCAAGTCCGCGTGGTGGTTCAATCTGTATGCAGCGAACTGCACAACCACTTTAATACTGACTTAGGGTTTGTAAAAGGATCGAGTAGGTGTTATAGGTGTTAAGTTATTTTTACCTGCGTATGAAACAAATATTGTATTGTATTGCTGTCACTCTAAATTTAAGTGACTTAATGAATGTTTTGTCTGCATGTTTGTGTATTTTTTGTATAGTGTCTCCATAATTCTGTAAATATCTGCTCTTTATCCTCTCGAGTAAGTCAAGAAAACCTATTGTTTACCATTGTATACTGGTTTATATAGTCCAACCCTCATTTGTCTCCCTTCATGTTCGAAAACCTCTTTATGTTACTAACATAATGTCCGCATGAGGCACTTAGTGTAGTGTAGTGTCAATTAAAATATTTCAATATGTTATGTGCACTCCGACTTTAATGGGTTATTCGGATATTTATTGAAATTTACTGACCTCATGATATAATACATATGCGATCAGCTCCGCGGTATTTTATGTTGGCAACAAGATGTGGCATAATGGTTAACGAAACGGCGACCAGTCGCGTCAGCAACTGTGAACTTCGATTTTCCGACTTTCAAGAGAGTTTGCATAGCGGCCAGTATAAACTTTTAAGTAGCATAAGAACTGTAATTCTTTTGTTTTGGCGCATCTTCCCATTGCCAGGTTCAAAATGCAGTTTATTTTGGACTTCCTGGTCAATTACAGCGTACCAAAGAACAAAATCCTTGAGAGATAGACATATATGCTTTCTGAAGAAGTTGATTGGTGATTAGGTCTAGCTCCAGTGAAATAGCATTCAGCAGAAAAGATTTGAGAAAGTGAAAGCAGACGTAGGCAGGCAATATGCTGCAACTAAACAGCTGCAGTTGCCAGTCATATTCAGTTGTCGATTCATCAGTGTAGATGAAGGAATGGATCTCGTACCCATGCTACCTAATCACCTAAAAAAAGCGGACATTCTTGATCGCCTGGGCCTATAAACAGCCAAGGCGTAGAAGACAGAAATGACACAGGTGCAGTGTCTTCTAAACAATGACAGCATTTGCTAGATGTGGTCTTGTGCACAGCCCAAATGAATCAATTTCCATAGGACTGCAGTCAAACCAATCACCAAATGCTGGATCAAAATCACAGTTGTAAACAATTCTCTCAGGGCAGACTTTTTATTTTGTAGCGTATTGGACGCCATGTTATATTCTCCGTGGACTCATTTGCTTTTACACAATGGCTCTCGACTGGAGATGTACGGAACTCCCGACGACTGCCGGTAATTGTGACTTACTTACGCTTTAATAATTATACTTAAATATTAAATGTTCAAGTTAAAAACTAAGACATCTAAGGGGCTTTAAACATTTTGACTTAAGCATAAAACTGCTTTGTGGAATCGGCCAGTACCCTAATCGGTGCTGGGGAAAACCCTAAGGTAAATCCATTTAGAAATACAGGTAAACACAATTAACGTTAGTCCGTATTAATACATCGATCACTTGTCCTTGCATCAGCTATAAATTCTAGCCTTGATATATGTATTTTAATATGTGAGAACCAGCAAAGACGACACCAGATGATGTAACTACAATTCGATTTTTTACCAGCTAAGCGATTACCCAAGACGACAAACCATACATTGCGAAGCTCATATAAAAGAAACTTCACAAGTAATACGAGTTTCTTCGCTACATGGCATATTTCTTCCAGTGTTTATCTCTATTGCGGGGAACTTTTTATAAATAAAGAAATTGTTCAAGAAATTGGAACCTTTTCAATAAACAACGATAGTAATAATGTTTGTGAAAATTCCACAATCATACGGCATCTAGTGTGCTAACAAACGCATAAAATGCGTACCGTACTGAATTTGAAATCCAATCTCCAGATAAATTCAACACACCCGCCATGAAGAGCACAATGCGGATAAACAAAACAAATGTGTTCTTTGAGGGTAACAAGGATGGCTCTATATGGCACCAGAATGGTTCTATATGAAACCCTTCATCCAAAAGTGTTCTTTGGTATAAAAAGAAAGGGATAAATACATCGAATAGTTGCTGACAGAACCATGACTGCAGAACCATTAGGGGTTCCAACAGGGCCAAATTTTTCAAAGAGTGCATTATAAGTTACCAATAACCACCCTGAGAACAAAGAGGAACGAAACTGGACCTAAGTGATATCCATGCTTCAACTGCTATGTAACTTATCCATCAATAGAATATCCATTAACATATATTTTTGTCGTACATGTATATATTAAGATGATACTGGACGTTTATTAGGCACTACATGAACACTCCATAGTTTTTCAGTTCATGCGTCCATATATTACAATAAAGACTTACACCTTCATTGGATGAAGCACCTCGCAAGTCTCTCGTGCATCAAGCATGTATAAGACTGCTGCACTTAGAATAATGTTTACTTAGATATATATATTTATATATATTTATATAAATATATATTTACAACAAAATAAATACAACGGAAATATTAAACATAACAAATCAGATTCAAGGCATGTATTGTCTGAGTCGCTAAATCGTCCTAGTCGCCCTAGTTTCGCATCAAATTTTGTATCTACGTCGTAATAAATTATACCTGGCAATATTGCCCAAAAAATTTTTTTGTAATTTACTTTACTGACTAAAACAAAATTTGCTTGTAAGTACAGACTCTTAATATGTACATTGGTTTCTGTAATTGTACTCGGAAGTGAAAATGTTGTTACTGATTTTAGCCCTTCACATTAGTTTGTAATTTCCTATTCCTCGTTTAGAATCCATTGCCTTCTGTAGGGGACGGTAGGTGTGTTGGGGTGTTTGGGGGGGGGTGGGGGGGACGTCTTGTTTTTTTAATAAAGATTGATATTGACATTTGTTTGGCTTATCTGTGTTCTCGTTGATTGTCTTGGTGTTTATGGTTTGGAAAATTGATTAAGGTGACTTGACTTTATTGTTTGTTCCATCAGAAATTATTTATACTGTGTAAAAAATGAATTAACATAAACTTCAAATACAATCATGAGGGCTTAATGTTATACTTGGTGTTGTGTAAAAGCTTTGACTTATTTGTTTATTTTTTAGCTTGGATAAAAGTGACAGGCAAAATAGTTACACCTAGTTTTGCTATATCTCGCTTTAGACACATCTTGCTTAATAAAATTAGTTCGCGACCGCCATAGCATCCACTCGAATTGATTTCCCTGATTTTGATAAATTGGAATAAAAGCCGTTGGACATCTACAACTTGGAGCCGTGCGAATTTTGGCTTCTCTTACAGGACTATGATATGCCATATACAGTTCACTTGAACAAAAGCATTGCATAAGTCGTTGGCAAGCCCAAAGGGAAGCAATTAGTATTGTCCGTGTAATAATGTTGTCCCCAACGTGTGTGCCGCACAGCAGGTAGAAATCGGATATTGTTCAGTATTATCCGCGCAACAATGCTGTCCCGAACGTGTGTGGCTCGATGTAGGCCTATAATTCCACCCTGTTGTGGTGGCTTCTCTTGTCTCTCACTCGTACGTAATGTTTCAGTTATATAACTCACCGGTCGTTGAGGTAACAAATAATCGTTTGATTGCTGAGTTACTGCCAAGACATCCTGGACTTAATACACACAAGACATCATTATTACTCACTCTAAAATAGAATCGATTCTACTTCCTGCATCGAGACACTGATAATAAGACACACAAGGGCCATCTTGTTTTGCACTTCTTTCAAATGCTCATCTGTGGCAAATATCGTCCCAAACATCAGCTGAAATTAATGCACGAGAATTGTCTTAATCTCGTCCACTATATAAACTTTCGCAAGAATACGTTAACGCTATATCGATAACAGTCGACAGTGTTCTTACTACATCTAGTTGCTATAGCGACCCTTAACGAGTGCGTATACATAACACTCCTCAACATTGCTGATTGTTCACAATTAAGATATTGAAATAGTGCCTTTAACGTCTGTATGGCCAATTTCGTCAGTTGGCTTTTACAAATGGTGTTTTGTGAAGACAATAACTTTCATTAGATGTAGTTTGCAAGATTGTCAAGAAGTTTTTGTATATCTTCAGTTGTAAGAAGCTCTATAATATGTAGAATTGTTGGTCAGGGTAATGAAAACAAATTTATGAAATTGAAAAAAATATTTTTTGAACTTACGCCTCTCAAAGCAAATGACTTTAAAATTGAAACATATACGTCACAAAAAAAAATAGCTATACCGTATGTGTTGTAACAACTTGTGGATATCGTTAGCACTAATCGATAATAACTAAGCATCGTCTCACGATTCATGATATAGTCTGTTTGTTTGATTGGGGCTTAATATTTTACATAAGGTTATTTGTAATGAAGCCTATGACGCGCCGTCAGTGTTGACAACACTATCAACAAACAAGACTGGACAAAAAAGTACAGCAACAGAAAGCAATATAAAAACATCACACAGATCGTGAGCTTCTTGTATGTTAGAACCGAGAGCAACGGGGGACTCTCTCCCAAATATCCGTCGATTAGTGCTAAGCGAGTGTTGTGCCCATTGTCTGGCACAAGGCAGCAGTCATTGCTTACTGGTAGCGTGTGCGCTTACGAATCCTACTTACACGGAAAGGAGTCCGTTTATCGACAATTGTGTATGTGGGGGAGTCCACACGATGTGGCTGTGGAATCGCGGGATGGTTTTTACAAGGTTTCCTTCCGGTTTTCCACCGTAGGCAATGAACAGTGCGAAGCGGACGATCCGTCGTATAAACCGGAGTACACTGCCTTCATATAGGGAAATAACATTGGACACGACATATAACCCCAACCAATCCAACAAATAATCAACGCAGGTGAAGTCGATTATACGCCCATACGACAAGAAGTGGTTCTTTCCTACTACGTATTTCGAAGTGCTTATTTTACCCTTACGCCATTACATCATTACTGGAAATTAGATACATGTGAAAGCACTTTGAAAGAGATGAATCGTCACCTTAGCGTCAGACTTTCAGATGATTGATAGAAATTGTAATGTGATAGTTGTTTATTAAGACTAATGACCACAGGAACTTGTGATAACTTATTAACGTGAATACTTTGATATAATTAGCCTACAAAAGAAATAGGAATTTGCCGTTTAGCAAGTGATCAAAAGAATACTTTTATTTTTTGTTTTAGGATAAAAAGGTGGTCAGTTGAAATCTTCGAAAAATATGACTCTAACGGAACCCTTAAAGGTTTTTCAGTCATGCCTCTGGTAGAATTTGTATGGTTCTGTATAGAACCCTCACAGCATCTGTTCCAAGTTTTTCTGCGTTTCTTTTTATATCAATGGGCCCTTTCTGTCTTAATGGTCCCATGTAGAACCATCCTCTTTTCTTAAGAACCCCCAAAGAACCATTATTTCTAAATGTGGTAAAGGGGTTCTAGCTTTTCAATTTACACACAAGTTCGAGTCTGCCTATTGCTCTGGCATAATATATACGTTTGCCTGTTTAAACATTTTTAACGACTCATTTCCGGTATTCTGCTAAATACAGACTTGATAAATTCGCCATATAAATGTGAACCTTTAAGACCGATAAATACAAATCAAACAAACAGCCTGAAGAATCTTCGTTTCACCAGCATTAACACTAAAATGACTGCAATCAAAATAGGTAACCTCTATCTTCCACGTCAATATGACAACTTGCGAGCTATTCATTGTGTAATAGGTCTTATGACCTGAAGTTTTTCCAAAGCCTGGACTTACCACTTATCGAGTTCGATGCATTAACGCCGTGCGCAATGCTATTGCAATTATACCCCAGTGATGTATCGAACAGTAATGCCACAAAAAAAACCCCAACCATTGTGTCCTGCTCTGTGGGAAAATTATTGTTCCTTCCATGCTAAGTAAGGGATTGCGGCTGTGGCGTAGTGTTTAGCGAGTGCGTTTTCTAAAGCCTACTTCGATGTACCGTTCACGGGATCGAGTCCGTCTGTCGATCCTAAGGTATATGAGTGAGTAACACGATGTGAAGTACCCTTCCCAATCAAACAGACAAACAAATCAATGCTAAGTCAAACAGTATGCCTACACTTGAAGCATACTATCATTAGTCAGAGGGTTTGAGTCTGTATAATACAAGGTCGAACAAAATCCCAATAGATTGATTGATTGGTTTATTACGCTGTGCTTTAGATTATTTCACTTCGGTGTATTGCAACAATAATTGACACTAGCGAAACCAAGATGTGAAGCGTTTCCATAATGTTGGAAAGTTATTTTTCCTCCAGTGCCAAGTTAAGAAGGCATTGCTACACTTCAAACGAACTCTCCTTAGCCAGAGAGCCAATCCTAATGGAGCTATCTAAACTTCAAAAAATTATGTATTGATTTTGTGCTGAGATATTTCGGATCAAATTAACCCGTACCCGAGGGACCAATTACTCCACGAAAACATCTAGACACTAAGCTGCAGTAATGGCTGTCGTCGTACTTCATTCCAGTCGATGAAGAGTACATAATGAAATAAGCGAAACACAACGATCACAGCTCCTTTTTTGTGATTATTTTACCCATTGGCGAAACTGTCAGTAAATTTAATTCTAACGCAAGATCCACTGTAATAGATGGTTCGTTGTTGTACTTACTGAAGCATCTTGTTTACGACTAATTATGTACAAAATCGTGATAGAAATTGATAAAATTATCACGGAAATTTGATTACCCAGTCGATTCATACATTAATGAGTTTATCTTACGTACTTGACTTACAGCAAAGTTGTTTTTAAAAAGACGACCAGGACGCCATGACTAATATTGTAAGCATTACCTTAAAACTACTCATTTTATAATCTGAAAATATATAGGCGTTGACATCCTTAGGAATTGATAAATTTGTTATTCATTTAGCTATTTACTTAGTTTCAGAAGTGAAGTTTAACTCGGAGGTGAAGAAATGTCCTGGTTTTCTCAAAACTAAGGGAAAACATGAAGACGATCTGTTTCTGTCAACTTTGTATAACGTTATGTGGATGTCCTATCGCGTCTTGTTTTGTTGTCGAAGGGTTTTCTCGTACTCATTCGGCTGACACAATGCATATGCGCACGGCGTTGAACCCTAAAGAAAAATATAATATATGTAAATATTTATTTCCAGTTTTAATTATGATTTTATATAATCAGATATTGTTACACAATCTGCAGATAAGAGGAATTCGAAAACCTATACATTGGTGGTGAAAAAGAGCACTGCACTGTTGACCAATTGTGCTGTTAAAATCCAGACCGGGACTAACGCTTTTGATGTCATTTGGAGAAATCGGCTCCCAAAGTTTCACTTTCGTGTGTCAAAATCGCTCAGCTCCATAGCATATGATTTATACTGCAAATAATCAATTTTAAATATTTTAAAGATATCTGGACAACATATTGAAACACCGATCATTATTATGAATATGTTTTTTGCGGTGAGAGATAGTTAATTCCACATTGTGTGTGCCAATAGTTCTTATTTCTTACCGTGTTTGGATTTGGCTAATTGTCAGCCCTATTATATAATCGTTCCTGAAGCAACAGCTTTGTTTATAGAACTTGTCAATCGCCACAGATGTTTCATTATGTAGTGTGCAAAAGCTCCAAAAAGACAGTAAAGCGTTAATCACGTTACGCCACGTTAATCTTACAGTAGAGCTGAACGGTATACATAACGGCTTGTATCTTGACAATATTCAATTGTTTTGAATATCACGAAGGTTGTTAATCACAGCAGCACATTCTTGGCACGAATTTTTCCGTACGAATAATTGACGACAGCTGAATAAAAGCAAACCATTTAAGTCGTACGTCTTGTTCTTATAAACATAGAGCTGAGTACCTATTTACACGCATCCGTTAGGTGCACGCATTCACCTGATCTTGAAATAATGTAGATGTGTTCCACTTGAAGAAAGCATTGCTACTCTCCAAACAAACTAGCCGTTAGACGAAAATCACAAAACATTCTTGTGTTACATTGTAACCAGGCAACTTTCGAGTGCTGTCTTACTTGTAGCCTATAATCACAATTCATCAACGTATAGCGAATGATTTAATCTAGTACAATTTAACATATAACAATATATACAAAGTCATGTCATACGACGTATACGGTTTGAGAAGACCAATCGCTTATTAACGAGTGTTCGTACTCAATTGCTACCATTTCACCTTAATGGTTTTGTCTTCACCAAGGAAGCAGTATTTACACAAACAAGAATCCATTAAACTATATGAGTAATAACGCATGTAAAACTAGATGATTATGTTTAAATCAAATTCATATTATTATTTGGCGAGACTTTAACAACAAGGAGTCCTTTATCTGAAAAAAAAATGGATAAATTTTAGTCAATATTTAGCTAAGTCAAACGAGTAAATGTTTTTTTGTTGCAATCTGTTTCGCATCTCTGAATCTGTGTGTCAAATTTTAAAATATTGATTTTATATACGGTACTGTAGTCAGAAAACTTCAAGATGAATTTATGTTTTTGCTTGATCGGCGTTTTACCGTCGTACGTAGCATTATATTACCAGCCCAATGGTAACGTGTTGGGAGAAGGAAACCACCCTGGAGGTCATAGGCAACAACCATTAACACGACATGGTAATCACAAGACACAATATTTGTCTGTTTGTTGGATTTGGGTTTAACGTCGTACTCAAGGGTATTTCACTTATATGACGACGGATTCTCCACTTCACACTGTTCCCTGCCCTATTATGGTAGAAAACCGGAAGGAAACCTCGTAAAAACCATCCCCGTGATTGCCGGAGTCACATATTGTGACTCACTCATGTATCTGATGGTCGACAGACGGACTCGATCCTGTGAAAGGTACACCGAAGTAGGCGTTAGAAAGGGAACTCGCTTACCACTACGCCACGGCCGCGGGCCCATGACACAATAAAAACTCTTAATAAAACAGATAAGCATTTGTTTGCTTTTTATCTTTGAAAGAACAAGTGCAAAAGGAAACTCTCTACCAACTGCTTGCCATATATACACTCTTCAAAACAAGAAACGCAAAACCAAAATATCAATGTAAATTTGATGTTATTCAAGGACGTCTATATAAGCGGAAAACAAAGATACATGAATGAAATTTTCTGGAGCAATGCATTGCTATGTTGTCCATATTTCATGACAAT